>JAOBYE010056012.1:2053-21574 GCA_025403585.1 Parazoanthus swiftii
GCTTTGACAACCAGGCCCTGGAGAGTTAGCCCAGGATTAGCACTAACTGGGCTTTGAACAACCGGGCCCTGGAGAGTTAACCCAGAACTAGTACTAATGGGGCTTTGAACAACTGGGACCTGGAGAGTTAACCCAGGATTAGTACTAATTGGGCTTTGAACAATCGGGACCTGGAGAGTTAACCCAGGATTAGTACTAATCGGGCTTTGAACAACCTAGCCCTGGAGAGATAACCCAGGATTAGTACTAATCGTGCTTTGAACAACTGGGCCCAGTAGAATGGCACTGAGGATAGAAATTAAGAGTCCAGCTTGGCTAGCTCCATTGCATATATTCCAATGCTTTCTGCGTCATACAGAGTAAAGTAGACTTGCTTGAGGGAAGAAGCCATGACAGAGACAAAATAGTTGGAAATGGCCTTCAGGATTGTCTGTGCAGCTGTCTCCTTAGGGAAGCTATTGCTGCTGAAGAAAACAAAATTTTCTTTACTTGATTTTCTTTACCCAGAGTTTGTACAGATATATCTGAATCAATGCAAACAGACTTCCAGTGCATTTTCCAGATTTATGCAGAAGACAAACCCAATTGTGAACACCCCCTTAGCAAGCCCCAGGCATTTGACCCAGGTTGAGTTCCTATGGTCAGACATTTTATGCCTAATTGCATCCCCAATCCCAGAACAATTCACAATGGAGTTAAAAACTTGTTTACAATAAACAGAATTATTGTTTTCAGCAATATTAATTTTACAGCTCTGTTGACTAAGACATACTTCCTTGAAAATTTAAACTAAAACAACACAAAGGCAATCACGATTTCATATGTACATTTATATTATTTTATCTATATATATCAATGCAGAAAGAAATTGCATTTAAATAAAAGTGAATGTTGAACATAATTAAAACAAAATGAAGATACCCTTTGACCCCAGGTTATCTGAACATCCTTTTCCTTTTTAAAGTTTCTCAAGTGCTAGCTTGCTAAAAACAACAAAAAACACACAATTTTACTTTCTGAATAACATGTTTTATGTATGGTGTTTGGATTTAACTCAGAAGTGTGTCATTCCAGGCCTGTTTCCCTATTCTCCAGACTTAAATTAACTACCAGTAATCAATTTAGATAAAAGTTTTACAACTGTGGCCATTTCACAGAAAAGCCAAAATACTTTAATGATCTACATTTTAGTCTTCTGATGTCTTTTACTCTTACATGTACTAGATAAACTTTGAGCTTTTAGCATATTTTCTCAAAAATGATAAAGAAAAACTTTGGTGTTATTTCTGTCACAGAGTAAAGCCCAGACTTTTTTCCAGATTTTCCAAACATTTTTTTGGATTTCTAAGATTTCCAGTTTTCAGACTCTATACGAACCCTGTTAAGCACAAAACCTTTTTTATACAGAAACAAAATAATCTCAACACCAACACAAGAGTAGGGAGTGACTGTACTGTCATCACACTTAAATATACTCTGAAAACCCACTACCCTTATTAACACTAATAGAGTGAGTATAAATGCTACTCCATACAAATACTTACGCTCCACTCCCAATTGAAGGCAATGCAAGAGTTTTGAAATTATTTTCATCAGCGAGGTTCAATATGCTTCTTACAGCCTTCTCAAGATTCTCCACGGCATCATCCCCTCCCCACTGTGGACTGTGTACATGAATAACATGTTTGGCTGGGAAGTTGTGCCCAGCACTCAGTGCAGCTGAAAAAAGCAAAATGAAACATTTTCCAAGAAATTCCAGGTTTCAGAGTAACCATTCCCCAGATTAAAAATAGAGGATTTCCAAGTGGCACACAAACCCTGACATAGTATTAGAATAAAAAAGTATGCCAAACAGAAACCGAGGACTTCATACTGTACAGGTAACAATATATGATCCAAGTTCACAGAATGACCAATAAAATAACTTATACCACACAGGAAGAGTAAGAGGTTTGCCACATAAACATGCAAAAACTATACCTGAAACAGTGAAGCTCCTATACCTGTGAGTAATCTAAAAGCCACGGCTACAGACAAACCAAAGACAGACTTCTAGGCTACACCCAAAATAGTTATATCAAAAAGCACTTACCAGTTGCTACTTCTAATGTACCATGATCAGTTGACAGTTTCTTAACTTCTTCCTTGAACTCAGTGCCTCCTACTTCTGCCAAAGTCTTTCCTGGAATGAGGAAATCAAATACAATCACAGAACACTTTAATAGGGGCTGGTTAATGAAGTGTTAAGATGGAATACAGCAACTGAAAAGGAACCACTTAAAGATTGGGAAAAAGTTCTAAAAATGATTTCTTTTAGGATTTTGGAAGTTGAGCAAGGCTTGTGCTGCCCCAACATTAACTAAAACAAAAACATGAAAAACTCAATTAGCGAAACACAAAACATTGGTGGCCTGGTTCTACCATTTTTCAAAACCACTACTGTACATGTATTGCTGAGCCCTGACTTCAACTGCTTTTCCTGTCTTTGTCCATACAAAGTCTGCTATTTTCAATGGTAAGCAGGATACAAAGCTGTTTCTTTTGTATGCCAGGACCCTTGGATACAACAGCATTTAAGGGAGCACTATCATTTACTTAGTCATTAATGCGTATGACTCCGAAAACCCTTCCTCCTGACCAACAATTGGTTGAAAAAAAGGGTTACTAATATCAGGGCTCAATTTTTTACAGTCGTCTGGTCGTCAGAAACAACTGAAATCTTCGAGGGACAACCAAGAGTAGTAGCTTAGTCATCCTTTGAACAACTGGAACCAATAGATTGATACGTGTTACAAATTGATTTGGTTTGGCCTTATTACTAGTTAAAATGTTAAATGGAAAAAAATAAATAAAAAACATGGTGAACATCTGTTATACATGTAGCTGTTTGAGTCACTTTTATTTAGGACAACCTCAGCTTTTGAGAGATGACTAAAAATAATTATTGGTTGCCAGTGTTTTTCTTAAGGCCGGTACACCGATAAATTGTACCGACTCTCCCAGGTGACTGTACCGCCTTTCCCCAGCAGTGACGTCTGGCAGTTTTTTAAAAGTCACCAAAAACAACATTTAAATTCAATACAACTCAAACCTGCAATTAATTTACTAGAGCTAAATGTTCTGGGAAACATGTCCCCAGACCCTCGCAACACTCAAAGACCTTAAACAAAGATGTACCTTTTTTCCCACTCAGTGTACACCATTTCCCAAACCTGAAGAAATACACTGGCTGCCCATGTATAACAAGAAATTTTCCTTAAAATTGAACCCTGCTAACCATCTTTTTTTCATTTGGCCTAATAAAATTAAATAACGTGATTTTTATTGCAAAAATGTCATGTATAAGTAAAAATATAATTATATCAAGATTTGCACAACTCAAAAAATTTTATGTGAAAAAATTAACATGCAGCTAAATTAAAGAATAAAAAATGTGGGGCAAAAAACTCACCAACTTCACCAGCAAGACTGAATGAACCATTAGTCGGGTGAACAATAACATCGGCTTCCATCTTAACAAGATCTCCTTGAATAACAGTCAACTGTGCAAAATATAAATTTTAAACTATGAAAACACAAGTCTTCATTTAAACACACAAGCCAAAAGCAAGACAAGAATCCACTGACAAATGTAAGCAGCTAATTTGGAATATTCTTCTTACTACCCAAAGAGCCGAGAACAAAAAGACTGTGCACACACTACTGGTGCACTAACAAACAATACAAGTGTCATATTTTTACCTTTTTCTGCCAGATCAGCAGGGTGTGATTCCATTTTTCTCATAAAAAATATGGTTGACAAAATTTTGTAACACGGTCTGAATTAAATAGTACTTCTTTAGGTCCTTTCATTAGCAAGAAATTTACAGTAAGTTAACTGACCCTGACAATCTAGTTTTGCACCATTTTGTGCAGTTTCTGAATGAGCTGGAAGTTCTGACCAGATTTATTCTTTACTTGTGTACAATCAATATAAACACAATAACTTTAAAAAATCTCACAGTACCTCTCAGCTATTTCTTTGCTTGAAACAACACGATTTCAACCCTGACAATGGTTTCCTTTCAGTTACCAGTTGGGCATGATATAGAAGTGAAAAGTATTTACCAGGCATGTTTTGGTGCAGGCTTAGACATGACTGCACATATTATGGAACCCATTACTCAACAGCACAAAACATAACCAAGATATTTCAATTTTCTCCCTTTGAAATGCAAAAATACTATTTACATGTACAGGAAATAAGAGCCTTGGACAACAAACTGGAACTAAAATGGGCAAGATTTCTAGGGGATTCTTTTATTATGACAACTGGGTCCGACATCACCCATACACTCTACAGCCAGGATATGTCATACAATCAAGTTTCATTTGATAGTTCTACATGTATTACCTTTTGACCCAAAAAGAGGGTCTTTTCAGATAGGACCACCATTCCAGCTGGCACTCCAGCTCCTTTCTTGCCCCTGCCCTAAAATACAAAGCAATGAAACATTAGTGCCATCATCGATATGAACAAGACCAGGGGTACTCATTCCACTAAGACAATCATACCCTGACCCTACAGTATTTATGAGAAAAGCTCTCAGAAACTCAAACCCTCTTCATGATGTATGCAAATTTCACACAGTTATCTGCTAAAACATGCAATTTCTAGACCATGTTTATGATAAACTCCAGTTATTTTATTAAATTTTTATACCCTCTTATGCTCAGATGGTTGAAAAAGTATATCATGAATTGCAGCACAACTTGTATAGCTTATATGGCAGTACCCCATTGCTTAAAAGTGCAACCTCATGCATGTATCTAGATCCGATGAGTCAACCTGAAGGATAACCTGACATCAATTTAGTTACTTACTGATTTGTGTTAGAGGTCAAGGGGAAATAAGAACCAATTTTTTAACATTTTCAAGTGTACATCAATTATAACATCCAAACTGCAAATCAGACTATTGATTGTCCTTTTTATATCTGAACCAAAGAACAAAACTAGAATATTATCAATTTTATAATGATGTTAACACAGGGGTATAGTGCTGGCTCTCACTTGGGGAAAGAGAGATAATTTATTGGCATAAAATAATACCTAGAATAATTTATTAGTAAAAATGTAAGTTTTGGTTTCAACTACATCTTATACAGGGTTGGGTTTCATACTGCATCATGCTTCCTGTTTATCAGGTGTTTTCGCTCTTTTACCTTAAGTTTGTAAATAACAACATGTTAGACCACAGTTATTTACAATTTAGGTTTATGGATCATCCTGGTCTAAGTTTCTGAATTTTCCAGGGAAAAAATTAACTTTTGTTTGCTTGTAATTTTATATTTCATAGGAGTCAGGGTTTATCAATTAAATCCTCATTACTGTCTTGTAGTTGTCCTTGCTAAAAACAGGTCTCCGAGTTCAGGAATAAATATATTTCAGTATTTCAGCTACTACTGTGCACAGTGAAGAAACACTGGGATGTTTGCAACATTTCAAACAAAACCTGAGAGCTGAATTTCAATTTTGTTCTAATTCCAGGGCTCAATTTTAAGGAAAATTTCTTGTTGTACATGGGACAACCAAGATTTTTTAGTCGCCCGTCAAAAGCTGAGGTCGTCCTAAACAAAAGATACTCAAACAGCTAAAATTGGTGTTTCAGCATGTTTATACTTTTTTCCCATTTGAAATTTTAACTAGAAGTAAGGCCAAACCAAATTAATTTGTAACATATATAAATTGGTTGGTTCTAGCCATCAAAAGAACGACTAAGCTACTACTCTTGGTTGTTTCAGTCGTCTCTGACGACCGTAAAAATCGAGCCCTGAATTGCCTCCTCAACTCGTCTAAAAATCAGTATATCTAAATACCAAAAATATGTGGCCTTCACGACATTATAATTGAGCAACAACTGGAATAAGAAATTTATGAGTTCTTACAGCTCCAGGTCCTTTGCCTTTGCCCTTAGCAGGAGCGGGTTTGACCGGAGATTTCTTTGCCGGAGAGGGTTTTTTTGCTGGTGACTTCTTGGCTGCAGGGGCTGGCTTTGGCTTCTTTTTCTGCATTTCCTCTGGAGGTACCAACTTGCCACCCTTCCTCTTCTTCAAAAGTTCAGGGTGAATATTTGGGAGAACTCCACCAGATGCAATGGTGACCCCCTTCAAGAGCTGAATGAAAAAAATATTGTTGTCCTCTTTAATCCTCAATTAAAAACCAATCCTCTGATGCACAGAGATAAAAACATCGGGTTATTCTTCCACTCCTTAACTGGAGACTTTATAAAACAAAAAACCCTTTTACACACAATTCAGAAATTGTTGCAAGGAGAGGGAAAAGAGGAACTACTACAAAAGGACAGGTGTATAGGGTTTTAAAACTGTTGACTTAAACAAAGAAAATACCAAATTTGAACCATATCTGGTACCTTAACAAAATGCCCTTATACTTTGCTTCAAAATAAAGCAATTTATGGTTCACTATAGAACGGCTTTAACAAATTTCACTAAACTTAACATCTGTTGGCTACTTAGTTTTAAAACTTTTTCTTTAAATAGTTTTAAAAGCTAAGGAGCTTCTACAACATTGTTAATACAAACTAGTGACCAGTCAATTAGACCAATTGTTGTTGTAATTTGAATGCCAGCCAAAACTTGTCTTACAAAACTTATTAAGCGGGTTTTGTTGGCACACTCAAACAAATCGTGCAACCTACTTCACAGGTGGACCACCTTTTTCAAAACATAATGACAACCCAGTTCCATTTACCAAACAAGAATTGTATCATGCAAGAAGGACCTTAAACCCAATCCACTTTACACATGTGCCAAGCCTAACTCAATAAAGTTTGACTCTATAGAGCAACTATGGAACGACGGTTGATTCGCACACTGTACCTGTGTTTAACAAAATGAGTATTATGTTTTTAATATTACAAACAGAATATTATTGAAAATATTATAAATTAGCTTTAATATTTATGTGTTAGGTTCAGCACATGAAAAGAACACTGTCCGAATCAGGCGTCACTCCAACCTTGTATAATGCTACAAACGCTGCTGAATTTGACATTGTTTGCTGCTCCAAACCTAAACTTCAAAACCAAACTGATTCAAATACTGTTCTTCTGCCGCACTTAACTCATCAGTTAGGTTTGGCACAGGAATGGAGTGGTATTTGGATTAGGCCTAAGCAACACATAATAAGACTCCAACTAAAAATAAAAAAAACCCAATGGCTCTTAGCCCAGATCCGACTGTGAGTTGATAAAAGTTCTTCAAGTCCTCGAAATAACCTGTAGCCAAATTTCAGGAGATTCCTAGAAAATAGCAAAGTTGGAACCCCTGACCAGTTCAAAAGTTTATAGCCTAATAATTACAGGTGGATTTACACAATTTAAGATGGGTTTTGTTTCTTCCAATGCTTGTTATACTCTTGGTTAGGTGGGTGGCTTTTGTTTTCGGGCTTGATGTTTTGAACAACAAAAAGCCAAATGTACACACGCCCACACTCCCTTCCCATCGGCTAGTTTGGAAAACCAAGCGCACGTGTCTATAATACCTACACGTGTGGCAAATGAAATCAAACAACTCCGTTGGTGTCGATCAAATGAAAATGTTACTCTTCCATTATACAATGTAAGAAAATGGTAACAAACACCGGTTATGTTAACGTTATTCGTGATTTACTTCAGCCAAACAAAAAGCAAGGTTTAGTCTGGTCACGAACGCTGCACGAGGCGCAGGCCGTCTGAACAGCTAAGTCTGATTGGCTATGGTGTCTTACAAACTACAAAGAAACACACACACACACACCTGACAATGGAGACAAGAGATGGCTGAATATTCCCCAAAGAACCGTACATTTTCTTTTACAGAAACATACGAAATCAGTGCAGTTCCTAATCCAAGCTCCTAATACACAAGAGGCGATTTAGAACAGCAAATAATTGAGCCTCATCCTCAAGATGTCTGGAGTGACATCTGTTGTTCCGATATCGTGACACCGCAAGTGTTGGTACAAACTTACTTCGTTCTTGAAAGGCACAAACAACTAAAGATCAGCAGACACATTAGAAAATGTACCAACCTGGTGTAATTCTTCATCGTTGGCAACAGCAAGCAAAATATGACGAGGAATGATTCGACTTTTCTTGTTGTCTCTTGCCGCATTGCCAGCCAACTCAAGGATTTCAGCTGTAAGATACTCCATCACAGCTGCTTGATAAACGGGGGCACCAGCCGCGATTCGATAGTGATGGGTGCATTGTCGGAGATATCTATGAATTCTACCCACTGGAAACTGCAGTCCAGCTTTCTGAGAGCGAGAGACCGACTTTCTTTTCACTGCCTTTCCACCACGACCCGACATCTTGGATTTGAAGGAAAGCAAAAGCTCGAGTTCTTGTCAGCGTCCTTCCGATTGATAGGCGGGATTGTCAATCAATATTTGTTTCCGACCAATCAGCACCGTCAGATTTGTGGACAAAATCCAAATATGGCACATGGCGTCCCTTGCTTCAATCGACTTTCCGCGTGGCGTCGAGAGTTCAAAGGATCAACACAAAAGCGCCGTCAGCTGCATTTGATTCTGCAATTAAAATCACGCCTGCCGCGATAAGTTTTTAATGTTCCTTTTCACGGCCTCATAAACGACTTGCATGTGCCTTTGCGTGTCTTTTCCTTTATAATACTAGACTTAAGTATTACTTCTTCCAGTTTTGAACCACGTGATCACACAGAGCGCATGCTCTTTGCCTTTGGCATGGTGTTTGTTTATTTAGCAGCTTTTTTTTTCCAGAGGGAAAAGCACTGTTATAGGATTACCTAGGCGACGAGGTGACAGCCCACAACCGACCGGCAATAGCCTTCTCCTATCGATAAGTTTGAGGGTTCTTTCAAGTCACCGATAGAACTTCCAGAGGTTAGTCCAGCGGCTAGACTAGACGTCCCTGTCCACGGACGGTGTTGCGAAAAAAGGTCGCCGAAAGTTTAAACCCTCGAGGCTTGACCAGGCCAGGCAACCCGGGGCCTTCCGAGTTCTGGTTAGCAGTCAGAGATCTTACCAACTGTGCCAACCTCTCTCACTTTTTTACGGCCCCTTATTTTGACGGTAAGTTAAATAACTTGGACTCCGACGTTACAACTACCCCAACACAGCTTCCTGCAGATCGAACACTGGTCTATATCAAAGGTGACAAATTACTCCTTAATTTTGGCGCGAAATTTCAGCGTTAATTTATAATTTCACATGTGAAATTACAGTGTAAAAAATCCACCGGCAATTTTGAGAGTAATTTGTCATCCAAATGGCAGACTCGTGAAATTAGGAAATAGTTTCACATGCGTTGACAAAACGCGCGTGAAATTATTTCCCAATTTCACTCGTCACCATTTGATTACCCCGTACTAATCTGATGGGCGTTACCATAACCGAGAACGGGGAACGGTCAATGCGAGTCTGAAGGTACGAAAATATACGTCGGAACAAAATCAACTCGCTGTATTAATGGATGTCCACATTAAAAGTGTAAATCTAAAAGCAAACTGAGGCTCATATCAAATCGACGAGTGCCGGAGTGGGGGCATTGAACAACTAAGAACGTCGAGCTCACTGCAGATATTGTAAATATTGACTGTTCGTTCGCCGTTTGGAGAACGCAACCCTAATCTTGGGTTCCGTGTGGTCAATATGGGCTCCCTCTGCTTTCACAAGCGTTTTCAAACGCGTTTTTTTCCTCCGTTTTCAAAAAAAAAAAGTTGCGTTCACACGTAGCGTTTTCGCATCGTTTCGTATACGATGAACCGGTTTGAAAACGCTAACATACCTGAATGCGCATGCTCGATGGGTGCGTATTATCGAGGTCGCTACCAGAGCTACCATGAGCCCGCGAAATAACAAAGTAGCGCCATTTTTAACTTTTGGATCGCAAGGAGCTGTTTAAAATGTCAAAATCATTTTTTTTCTAAAAAAAACCAGTAAAGCAAAAGCCACACATTCTTATGGACAGAGGACGAAGTTGAAGATTAAAAAAATCTAAATTTTCTTGAAAACAGGCAATAAAAGTAAAAATAAACACAAGCACAGTATTAAAGACAAGAAAGCGAACCTCCTGTCCGCTATCTCGAATTGATAGTGTGAGGTCAACGTTTTCGCAAAGTTCCGTTTGCGTCCGTCCACACGTATACGCGAGAGTAACACTCTGGAGAGCGTTTGCGTTTGCGTTTTCGGGCATCGTTTTCATCGTATACGTGTGGACGGAAGCCGTATCCGTAATAAAAAAATTCGCCTCGTGCCACTTAAATACTTATCTTAGAAGTGTTCTCTCAACTTCCCGCGTTCATCCATGCGGCGATAGACGCACGCTCAGCATGGACCATTTCTTTAATGACCACCTTTGTGTATATTTACATAGTGCTTTTAACAACGAAACGTTTAAAGTAAACCTTGCAACTATGTTGATTATTCTACTACAGAAATATAAACGAATTCATCGTTTTTACAGCAAAGTAATTTCCGACTAAGGGCCCGATTACAAGGCGAATTAGTTTAGCCCGGGCCGAGTTTTGTTCCCGATTATATGACGAAACTCATCCCGGGCTGAGACTCAAACATTTGCGCGGGGACATCTGAAATAACAACAAACAAAATAGCGCGCAGAAGGCTCTTTCTCTTGAAAACAAGTGCTTTGATCATTTCGGCTCGTAAAAGCTACATTTATCAAAAACAGAGACATTTCCGAGCTCGTTAAGTTCTTCGAAAGAGCAGTTTTAGTGATGAATGGGCGTAAAGACCTATGGTATCCTCTTTCTTATCATCTCTCTCCCAACAGAACCTTGTCGTTTCCCTCGTTTTCTTGAACTTTGATGTGCTTGCTTTTTTCTCCGTTCCTGGCGTTCGCCATATTTGTTGTTGACACGTCATGTACAAAACCGCACAGCGCATGATTACTTGCTTTTTCTGCTGTCGTTTTCAAAACATGAACGCAGAATTTTAGCGATTTCAGCCCGGGCTGGGATTTCGGTGCGATAACATGCGAAATTTCAGCCCGTTTGACCGGGCTGAAAATCCTAACCCGGGTGGTGCAGACCGGGCTGAAAATCCTAACCCGGGTGGTGCAGACCGGGCTGAAAATCCTAACCCGGGTGGTGCAGACCGGGCTGAAAATCCTTACCCGGGTGGTGCAGACTGGGCTGAAAATCCTAACCCGGGTGGTGCAGACCGGGCTGAAATCTAGCCCGGGCTGAAACTTTCCTCATGTAATCGAAAGTCCATTTTTGTTAGCATCTCAGCCCCCCTAGCCGGGCTGAGAATCTCCATGTAATCGGGCCCTAAGTATTTTATCAATTCCAATAGGGTTGAATAGGATTTATGGATTTTGGCTTGAGCGAGTTTCCCTTCTGTTCACACACCGCTCCATAATTTTATTTATGAGTTTTAGATTGTTAGCGGCACGCAACAACTCCTTTGCCTCTACCAAACGGCTCATACGATTTTCACTGTCACCAAATATCTGAAAACAAAGAGGGAAAAACAATTAGTTGGAAACAGATAGACAGTAAACTTTTGAGTTTTGGCAGCAAATTGAGTGCCTGGTGTAGCGGCAGTGCATGGTGACTCCGGTTTTAGAGGTCCCAAATTCATGACTCATCATGGTCGCTTTCTTCGGGTTCCTAACTTCTATTTTCTTTTAAACTTTTCTAACTATGAGTACATGTATAAGTTTGAATAAACAAGCGTGCGCCAACCTGAAGTGGGCAAAAAAGAAAATTCGCTCTCGGTGTCTGGAAGCGAAGCCATTTTAGTTCGCAGATTCTTGGTTTATTTAGGTTTTCGGTTTAGCAAGCTTACGATAACTTCAACAATTGCACGCACAAACAAAGAAGATTTTGTGACAATGGTGATGGTTATGTTAAAGGCGATCATGAAATGATGACGATAATGATGATGATAACGATAAGGCAATGATGATAATGGTGATGATGAAGATGATTGTCGTGATGACGACAATGATAGTAATTATGACAATGACAGTGATGGTGGTGATCATTATGATGCTGATGATTATGACAATGATAGCGATTATGGTGGTGATGATGGTAATAATGCCGATAATGATGATGTTAGTGGTCATTACAATGATTATAACGAAGCTGGCAATGGTAGTGATATTTACAACGACATCGATAATAGCACTGACGACGGTAATGAAGATAAGAAAATACTTTCTAGTGACAGCTCCCCGTAAGGGGCTTTTCAGAGCCACGCCACACAAAATAGACCACAAGGGTCAAAAACCCCAACTGGCAGTAAGGCTGGCCAGAAGGCTATATACACAAGCGTGACCGGCGAGCAGTGGACTCGAGTTCAGGACCTCCGGGTTACGAGTCATCGCTTTAAACCGCTCGGCCACGCTGCCTTGATGAGATAATGATGGTCGTGTTAACGATGGTGATGATTGCGTTTCGAATTGTGATGGTGATGCCAGCGATGCTGATGATCGCGATGATAATGACAACAAGAACAGTGATGATACTGACAGTGATAAGGATGATTATGCTTCTTGCTTCTCGCTTAGGTTGTTTTTTGTTATTAAATATAAAATGTCATTACACCTGTAGAAGTGCATTCATGAATGCTGTACTTGCCCGTTTAGAAGCTTTTCCGGAGGTTGTTCGTGTTCTGAATTCTTCTTGTACACTTTCTAATTCTTCCAGGAAATTACTAATTTGTTCCAGGTCCTGTGAGGGCAAAGAATACAACATATATGCACAAATAGGAAAAGGCTCTGATGTCATGATCAGTGACAACTGTTATCGGAGTTTGTAATCCAAGAGATTCATAATAGACTTCACAATAACCACTAGCCCGATTGGCTCTGCCATTCTAGGGGGCCCTGTGCCGAAAAAAATGTAAATGTAATTGGAATGTTATTGTAACCTAAGGTACAAATAAAGGACCATGAAAAGGAATCACCCGAAACAACTACAAAAACCTAATATCTGGTTGGATCTCTGTTGAAAATCAGCTACTGGAAATTTTTCAGTTAACGATCGATTACATCAGAACACTCAAATCAGAACACGCAAAAGCGTTCAACAAAAAAACGAACGACTGAAGAATCCCTATAAGGAGGTGCACGATATGCTACGATTCAAGCGCGAACTCGTGGTCTCACCCGATAAACATGGCGTCCTAGTATATAACGTTTTCATTGTCGCTTGAATGATCTTAAATGTCAGGCCTTTGCTGAACCCTGTGTGTAACTTTCTCTTTAACATATTTCTGAATCACTAGTTGTTGTTCCAAAACAACTTCAAACCCAATTCAACGCAGCGTTGTTTCGTTTGTTTGCACTTGAATTTTTGATTGCCACCAACTACTAAACACCTATATAATCTCTTGGTCGCTGAAAGGGCGCAAAACATAAAATCGCACTCAGTTGCGCCCAATTACGAGGAAGCACCCCTGCTGATGTCTTGAATTAGTTCTGCAAGTCTATGTCCCTCTGCAGTGGTCATTCAAACTGCATTAAACGACTTCTGTATCGGCCCTGAATTTTCCCCCACCCGATGGGCCACCCCTGGGTTTCCGAAGATGACATATCCACGATCCATTGAACTGCATGACAGTTAATTCTCACTTGCTTAAGGGTTGCACTGCAGCTCTCCTTTTGACTGCTTCCTTTCCTTTGCTCTAGTTCAAGCTTTGTTCGTTTTTCTTTGACTCTGGAAAAAGGGAAAACAACAAAATTGTGAAAATCAAGATACAAAACAAGGATCGAAATTACTGGCCATTTTTCTTAAGTGGCCTACATTACAAGTAGTCCCTATATTTTTCCTCTTGAAATCGTCGACGCGGAATAGAATAGCAAAGGAAGGCGCGCGGAAACTTCTTCCTGTGCGCCTCATGGCTATTTCTTTTCCGCGGCTTGACGAATTCAAGAGGAAAAATATGGGGACTACTCGTAGTCGAAAACCGGCCCAATTCAGCCTTCAACGGGACTCGAACCCATGACCTCTGCGATACCGGTTCAGTGCTCTACCAACTGAGCTATGAAATCACATCTGTTGGGAGCAGGTCAGTTTTATAGTGGGTCTATCAATACCACTGAAGAATGAATAACGATCATAGAGACGGATTTTGTACCGCGTTTATAAGCAATAACGTTATGATAAGATCTTGGCGGTGATAAACACAATTTCAACAATTCTGAAAGAGAAGCCTGAACAAAATTCAGATTAAAAATTAAGTTTGATATGCAGCATGCAAACACCCACATCAAAATATCACTATATAAGCAAAAAAACATAAATATTATCTCATTAGATTATATCCTCTATGCATGGATGTGAAAACAACTAAAACGACCAAAACCAACTTAAACTCAGGTAATTTTCAGCATGAAGGGAGAAAATCAAATGTGGCTAGCTGCCAGATAGGGTTAGTAGTCGGTGATTGTGGCCTTAAAATAAAACATAAAAATTTGTTAAACATAGCATTTAACTTCCAGTAACTTAAGTGAACAACAACTGAATACTCTGTACTTTGTCCTCTGTTTTTGGACCGCCAGTAGCTCTCTTCGTAGCTTCTTCAGTTTCGTGTTTGTCTGAAAGAAATGCAGCACTGAAAATAAGGCAGTGTGAATTTCTCTGTTCTTGAACACTGCACACACTAGCTCATATTGTACATTTGTCGCAGCGCGAAAAAAAGGATATCTCGGTTTTCTAACAAGGGAATCTACAGTTCATTCAGCTGAGGATTGCTAGTTAAGCTCTATTTTGTTTCAAATGTTTAATTCATATCAATCAGAATAATGATCCATTTTTGCATTCGTAGTTACCGCTGATTACAATGACTACAGACTCGTTTTCTCAACGTTAGCCTCGACTTGACGTTAAATAATGAAGAAATGAGCAATTTACTACTCTGTGTATTGTTCAGGGCTCCAACTTTCATTCGCTGGTTTTTATTTTCACTTAACACCAAATCGAGGCTAACGCTGTAGAGATGAGTCTATGAACATTACAATCAGCGGTAACTAGGAAAACAAAAGACAAGTGGACAATTTGGGAAAATATGGCCTTCTACTTTGGGAGAGTTGTTATTTTGATCACCAGAAAATCTAAAGTTTTCCCCACCTTTAGTCTTTAATTTATTTTATACTAATTAACCGTTTGTTTCGCAAAATTTAATTTATTCAAAACTTTGACACATCTGTCAATGTGCAAGCAAGTAAATCAGAAAACAGTATGTTTCTGGTTCCTTTTTCTCTACTTACTGATTTGTAGACCTTTAATTTGTCACTGTACAGTCAAATATAGCCCAGGGCCCTAAAACACGTCTAAACTGAATTACGAAAGTCTGAAGATTTGTTTTAATTCAGATGATCTCGATTTGACAGCTCTGTCGTCAGTAGCCAATCAAAGCGCGAAGACGTTTTGATCGGAGGTTGTTTGTTTTGTTTTGTTTTTAATATCTGCATGGGCACCAAACTCTCACCAAAGTAATAGTTATAGGTATTTTAACTTGTCTAATTGCGTTGAAGGTTGGAAGGACGCACTGATAACATATCTGACAGTTGGCACTCCTTCACATAAGCTGTACAGGAATGAGCGGCGCAAAAGGGCAGGGAATTTAAGCCCTTATGATCTGAAATAGGGTATATTGAGTTTGGTAGGTCTGGAACTGGGTATTATTATTGGACGATGCTGTACATGGTTCGTACAGAAAACTGAAACCTTTTTCCAAGGACTTTTCAAGGACTCACCAAATTTAGTTTTCAAGGACCCTTCGTGGAATGTCATGTCGCCTGTTTAACAAAATGAATCATTCTGTACCAACCAAATTAGCAGTTTTTCAATGCCTGAAGCTTCTCTTCGAACTTGTTATCCAGGGTCTTAAGTTCCTTTGCCTTTTCTGGTGTCGGCGGCTCACACAGTGGCTCGTGTTTGACTTTGCCAATGTTTTCTACACAATTCTTTGCAGTTTTTCTTTTTTTACAAAACTAAAACGGAAGAACACTCTAATCTTTACAATGCAACTTTGCTGTGACTTTTCAGATTCTATGTTTGGGAAAATTCAAGGACTTTTCAAGACCTTTTAGTGGAATTCAAGGAATTTTCAAGGATTTTTGGCAATCAAGGATTTTTCAAGGACTTACTATAAAATTCAAGGACTTTTCAAGATTATGTGGACCCTGCTGTAGAATGTGCTATGTTGCGTTAAAAGACATTTTGTGGTTATAAACTGTTACACCAGGTCTTAAACCGCATGATCTGGTCTGAAAACGGGCAAGAGTTTCGCGAAGAGAGCTGCACAAGCTCTTCAGACTATGATCTAGCATTTCGACAAAAGTATTCATGAAAAACTGAAACAAGTTGAATTTGTTAGTTCACAGTTTAAAACTGTTCCCTTAAGCAGTCTTCCATGAGCGCCCGTTTGCTTTGATATACGCAATTCTCTTTATTGGACAGTCGCTTCTCATTAAAAGTATTCACAACACTACACGCTACAAGGAATACATTTCTCAGGGCTTTGACGAGTTGACTGCATCTCAAAACACAAATATGACTATTGTTAAGATCGCTGAAATCAGGGCGGATGGAAAATTAAAGCTTTACTTACTCTGGTCACATCGGCCTTCAACATTCTTGTTTCTTTGTACACATCAATCTGTCAATTGTTCAAAACAATGTTATAGTTTCAAGAACAGTTTCAAAGTCCACTTGGCATCAGGATGGAGAATGACAAAGTCCTTGATACTTAGGCATTCGTAAAATAATATTGTCAGTACAAATATATTAAAAGGTAAACTCACGCTGTCACTGAATGTCTTCCTTATTTGAATGAAGAACTCTTTAATGGCTTGTTTGCCTGCACTGGACTGTATGCTGTTTCTGTAACAAGTCAATAACAAACATGTTAGGACATAAAGCAGAGACTACAGGGCTTAATACTCAACCGCAGCTGTCCCGATGAAAACAAATTTGGTATAGTTCGTTTTATTAATTTTACCTACAATTATGGTATAAAGTACAGAACTTTAGTAAAACATGAGTAGCTAGGAAAGTTCTTGTTCAGGGGAACAAGAAGAGCCAAGTGGAGGCTTAAAGGAGGTTCGATTCACATTTTACTTTACACGTTATAAAGTACAGTTAAGTAAAAATGCGTATAGCTAGGAAAGTGAATAACGTCAAAAATTCATGACACTATAGGGTCCCGGATGTACAAGTTTCCGTACGAACTTTGCAAGGGGTGTACATGTATTTTACAGTAAAAACACCAGCTTGGGTTCATAAGAACTAGTTTACCAGTTCACGGACGGACCTGGGACATAAGCGTTGAGAGAACACCTGGCATTCTTGAGAGCCGCGAAGTTCTGTGTGCTATGTGGCAGAAGAGTTCCCTTGCTAATTTTCTTCCATCCTTGCATTTAGCCGAGATACTCTCGTACCGAAACAGTGTTTAGGCGGTCTTATTCTTTCAGAGGATTCTATATTCTTTTGTTCTAAAACTTTATGTTATATCTTCGTTTCGTATCTCTGTACTGCTTTTGTTGAGTTTTGCGATTCTGTTTCTATTAAACCTTAAACGTTCCCTGTGAAAGGTCTTACTTAGTAAGACATAGATCTACTGTACAGAGTATACCTGTAGTCCAATGCGACTTCCTCCACCATGGTGAGAACGATATCCAAATCTGTGATCTCCGCTAAACTATTCTTTCTGCCGTGGTCTGCATTAAACAGCCTCACAAACTTATTCCCTGTAAATAGACAACAAAAGAGGAGTTTGTTAGGGAATTACATGTAATGGATAATTTGTTACTAACTTGTAAGAGCAGCGTTTGTCAGTCGGGACTGTGAACAGTTCTGATAAGCGCATACTATGCTTTCTTTGTTCCTCTCCCGCCGGAAGGGGGAGGGGGGGGGGTATGTGCCACTGGTTCCTTCAAACCCTTACCTTGTTTCTGACCAGAATTTGGTAGAATTTTGATACTCTGTCCTAGGCTAGCTACCAAGAATACATACCAGGCCCGTAGGTCCACAGCAGTGTGCTAAACTTGTGTTTGATTGAATGATTGGATGATATGATTGGAAAAACTTTCTATGTGGTAAACCAATCTTGGACTTTAATGTTATGCCACCCCCTTCCCCTGAAATGGTGATCCACTACGGTTTTAGTTTGCACCTCACCATCACAATTCCTGGCTGACGGCCAACATGTACATACCCTTTCTGAGACTGAGAATGCAAAACCTTCACCATGTCCCTGAAACCACAACCTCAACAATGACCCATACCCATATAGTGAATAAAGCCCTCTCCCCCCCCCCCACACACACACACACACTTACACAAAAGATGAAATAAGCCTCTCAAAAACCTTTGGAAAAAGACAAACATTTCAAAGAGACTGCACTTGTACAAAAGAGAAGAAGGGATTAGCTACTGTAGTTCTAGAAAGTTCAGCTGGTTTCAAAACTATCCATGGACTCTTCAAACTATTGTTATATTTTAGATCTCTATTTCTGTCAGTACTTGTACAGTCACAAAAATATTCATGATAATTATTGGCATGCATCTGAAAACTGGAACCTTTGTACTCCTCATCAAAACTTTCATTTTTCTCCTCTGCAGAGACCACTTCTTGCTTTCTCTTTTGCCGCATTCTCTTCTGCTTTTGATGGTCTGGTGTGAGCCCAGAAGTTGGACTCTGGTCTGGTATTGGCTGTCAAATACAATTTACAACAATAATATTTATAAAATATAATAAGTACTTAATACTACTACTACTACTACTACTACTACTACTAGTACTACTAGTACTACTACTACTACTACTACTAATAATAATAATAATAGTAATAATAATAATAATAATTTAAAAACAATAATAGTCATGATTGAATATACTTTAAAAGTTTTTATGTTAAAGTTTGCACACAAAAAAGATATATTCTTAAGAAGTTTGCTCAGAGATGTTCAGGGTACAAGTAAGAAAATTTTCATTACATCACTGACTACATTGTTTTCATTGCTGTAAATGTAAATGTAAATTGACTAGTGTGAAAATAGCTCTGGAGTTTAGTGTGGGTAATAACCATAGAAAGAGCTGAACCAGTTTTAACTGTTGAACTTAATCACTCACCTGCAACAAAATGGGTGTGGCACTGGAAGCTGAGGCATCTTGTGAATCTAAACCACAATAACAAAATCAATATTACCACAAAATCAATAAAATCCTATATTAAAGCACTTGGTTTGTGCAGGTTCGTAAAGGGTTTGGGGTATACTTTTTGGGGGGTGCTGGGATTGGTAGGAGGGGCTTGTTTATCAGTAGAACAAGCAGATGTTAAAACTGGAATATTATTTTTAACAGAGGTGCTCATAATTATATTATATGAGGGATGGGGTACATTGCCAGGTGAATGTCTTTATCAAGGGATTTTGTTACCGTAATAGACTTATCTCACAAATTAGCCATGTGGAACAAATCCTTTGTTATTGCCCTCCAAGCCTCGTCACGGTGTCGAGG
>JAOBYE010056123.1:0-19214 GCA_025403585.1 Parazoanthus swiftii
TTTCAAAATTCAAGTTTTTCAGTTTTCTTGAAAAAAACTAAAAATTGAATCAGTATGTTTCTTTCGAGTAACTTGCAAGAGAGTCAAAAGTTTGACTGGAAATTTACTGATTTATTATAGTTATTAGCAGTATAGAGGACGATAAATTTATACTTGTACACGCATACACACGAACATCCAATCACACAAATTTTACAAGAAAGATTACAATAAAACTAAAGAAAGGATTTAAATCGGTTGCGTTCTCTAAATCAAAAGAAGCCAAATCTAAACGCCAATTTATCCAAGCGTTGTTAACGGAACTAACTGGTTATGAACCTCTTCCAGTTTCTTTGTTATATGTTTTCGTTCTCTATCTCTTGTTCGTTGGCCTTGTCTCACACAAAACACAAAAGGTAGTGAAATGCATACGAACAACTAACCAGTGGAAACATTTGGTTGGTTTGTTCAACATGAAACAATACAGCTTTGTACACTCTTTTTAAAGTTTGTTGATCCTCAAGTCCAATTCGTTTTATCTTTAAGAACAAGAACCCCTGTTAAAAGAATTATTTCCCATGTGAGTCAGTGCAATACTTGAAAGAAATACCAACAACCTTTACGCTTCTGTGGCCTTGGCTAACTATTTGACTTTTTTACGTAACACGTGTTGTAATTATTTATAAATCATATATCCATATTAATAAAGAATAGAAAATAGCCACGGATTACCTAAAAATGCCTCTTAAAGTATAATCACATTGGTTGTATTTATACTAGAGACGACTAAGATGTTTGGCCGTCTTGTATAAATACAAGAAACAATGAAGACGAATTAGGCAACAGACAAATTAGTGGTCTGATTACCTATTAAAATCGTCTCAATTACTTAGCAGTACTGGTTGCCTGGGATGGTTATTTATTTCAACTCACTATTAATTTTTTAAATATAAATCTAATAGGAGAAAAAGTTTTTGTTGATGTTATTTGTTATAATCTCTCGGCAAACGGAGTTCGGTCAGTGCAGCGCTTTCTTCGCCAACCGGGAATTTTGTTTCGTTAGTTTCGGAAAGAAGGGGCGTAAACAGGCTTTATTTGATGGCCAAAGAAATATTATTTCTAAATGACTAAATAAGGGTATAAAAACAGCTAATATGCCAAGTTTTATCTCTACAGACAAAGGCGCAACAAGGAGAACACTGCTCTGAAGCTTGCCAAAATTCCAATAGAGCCAAGAATCCCATACAATCTTTCCAAAAAAATTAAGATGCCAATGCAGGGTTTTTCGGTTGCACTTTCGAATACAAACAGCGACATTTCTTAGTTGCAGTTTACGATTAACTTTATTAAATCATTATTGCTAACTTTATTCGCAAGATGGACTGAATTAAATTCTAAAAAAACATAGTGAAAGTTCAACAGTGCAAGGGTGGTGGAGGAGAGATATTTTCCAGACTAGAAAAAAAGCATTGAATATCAACTGGAAAGACGTCAAGAAGAAGGGGGCTCTTTTCTCCAGTTTTTATCCTAATATAGACGGCAATTTGTTATTTCTCTCGGGACCAACCCTTACTTTAGCAAACCCTCTGGGACGACAAGTTATTAAGACCTCGGAGATTGAACTCCTGTTTGATTAGATACCAGCTTGACTGGCCCTAACAGCTTGTTCACAAGGCCATACTGGGAAACGCGCACATGAAAGCGCTTCGTTCTTCTTGCAACTAGTCTCGGCTACTTTCCTGATCAGATCGTGGCTTCGCGCATTTCCGAGGTTGGTAGACATGTTACTCGCAAGTGTCGCGTTGAAAAAGTCAATTTCTAATCTATAAAACCAAATACTGTGCGCATGAGGGACGTCTATCAAAGTAAATATTTAGAAGCCGCTCGAAAAAATGCAACTAGATGAAAATATAATATAGCACTTGAGTCACTCCAAAACTTCTTTCTTAATTCGATAACTGAGTTTATAGAAATCGTTTAGAACAACAGTTCCTCGATTTACAAACACAAATCTAAGAGGTACTAAATGCCTTTTAACGTGGAAACTGTGTTCAGTATCCTTAACCGGCGTCTTAAATTCCCTTTGAAAATCACTGCTATTGTATCTCAACCGTCAAAAAAGCTACAGAACCCACAAAAACAAAGTTAAAACGAGAAATTAAACTGAACAATGTGCAAAAACCTATATATTACTAAGAAATCACGAAGGTTGTCCTAAAGGCTTAAAGTTCTTCGTTTCCGATAGTTTCTCGTAGATTGCAGCAAACATTTTTTTGTAGTCGCCGGTATTATAAGACGTTGCCATTGATGTTGTGTCGCTGGTGGCCCGCCTTCTCGGCGGCCGGCAATCAAATTCAAAGTCAAATCCTTTTTGAATTTCGATTTCGTTTACCGGCGGTGCCTGAATCGCTCGTTGTACAGTCTGCACACGCGAAGAATTGTTCGACTTTCCTTCTCCTTGACATTTTTCAAGAAGCGCATCATATTTTCGCGAAAGTTCGTGGTACTGACTGTCTAGCTCGGACAGAAAAGACACCCCCAACCCCACCCCTGTCTTTTTTGGAGAAGAAGTTTCGTCCGGAGAACTAAGCACTTCAATTCCGCTTTGATCGGACATGGTACTAGATGGCCTGGATTTTACTAGCACATAGGAAGAATCGTCGAGGTCAATTTCCGTACTGTCTCTGTTTCTTCCTCGGGACTCCGATGACTTATCATCGATCGACTTTATCAACCTAATTTCCTGTTGCCATTTCTCAGCTTGTTGAGCAAAGCCTCGCAACTGCAGCTCTAGCTGCTGGTTTTCACCGATCAACTCCGACAACTCACACTCGAGTTCTTGGCGATGCATTCTTTCTAGATCATGTTGTGCTTTAAGATTAGCAATTCTCTCATTGAGAGACTGCATTTCTTTTTCACGTTGGTCTTCAGTTTCTGAACTCTCTTCCCCGCTACAGCTCCACTTCCGGTCTTTAGCTTCGCCCTCTGATGAAAAACTCTCCGCCATTTCCCGCTGAAGACGAACGCGATCAGCCTGAAGCTCGTCGATTTCTTTCCTGTAATCCTCGCATTTATTCTCCAAAGATTCTATTGTCTCTGACAAAAGCTGCCAGTGTTTTTTCATAGTTGTTGTTTCAGTCTGAAGTCTCTCGTTTGTTTGATGAAGTTCGAGGGCCGATGCTTCCAGTTGCTCATAAGCCTTAACTCTCCCATCGTTTATATCTCTCATCGCCTGGAGTTGCTTTGATAAAAACTATATAAAGATAAAATTAAGACCACATTTCAGCTTTCTACACTACAAGAAAACATGATTACATAAAGTTCTAACGAAAAGTCAATATTGTGATCGTTCTGCGTCGTCACAGCTGTCCAAAAACAGACAATACAAGCTGACTACTCACCTCATTTTCTTTGCCTTGTTCCTCGAGATATTGCTGTGAGGCCTTCAAGAGAACTTCTAATTCCTTGTTTCTATCCAGCAGATTTTGTCCAATTTCTGCAGCAAGTTCAAGATCTGTACCAAACATAGACGAAGTCATTAAGTAAACGTGAACCACTGTAATTAACCCCAGAAAATTGTTTATGATTATATTAGTTTTCAATCTTGGCTAATTTTTCGGATTTGAGTTTCAATCACTGAATTACTCTTGATGAACTCTTACCCCTCTGATGCCATCGATTGTCGCACATACAATGATTACAAGCCATTTCTGAAGTCACAAGCATCGCATATCGTTTAGCCGGAATAAATTGAGAATACTAAAAAATTGACCACTGACCCAAAGCGAAGTACACAAGTGACAGTTCGGAGTACATAAACCCAACACGTGTATTCTCTGTAACCGTTTTAATTGGTCGAGAAACCAGGGAGAAAACACCTTTGTTGAAACTCCAATCGGGTTCGCACTTTTGAGCAAACCTCCCGGTGACTTGTGTAAACTATTTTGATACAAAAAGTGAGCTATTTTTACCTTTATTGACAAAAGGGTTTTCCACCGTAATGTGAAAACTCACTATTGAAGTAATGATTTTTTTGTTTGTAAATATGATAAAAAATGAAGTGGATATTTGAGCAATATTTTACACGGATGGCAATAGCGATGACGCGACGATTGAATGTTCACAGAATCTGCCGAACGCTTACTCAGAACAGATATCGAATTTGCATGCTGTATATTTATGATGTATGGCGGATATTGAAATACGTCAATACTACAAAAGAAGAATTGGCAAGTGCTAAAATGACGATAAATATTGGAATTTTGAACAAATAATTTACTAAACAATTAAAGAAAAGGAGATAACATTTTTACTAGAGTTTTGGTGGAGCTCTTCAGCTACAGTCTGCTTCAACACAATTCAAGGATGGCATTTATTAATCTAATATAAGAGAACAATTTTAAAAATTATAAAATATAATCTAGTTGTTACATACTGGTTTACTAATCTTCAGAAACTTAAAAAATATTAATTAGCGTCTCATTTATATTTGAAAACGGGCATCACCACAAACATCTTTCGATTTTAGCATGCTTTTGTACTTCAAGGCTTCACTTGAATGAAACCGTTTCATCGCCTGCCTGTACAAACAGATGGCTTTCGAGTCAGTTTTATTCACTTGTGACATACAAGAAAGTTTGAAATTTTTTTAGTATATTTCTATATTAGGTCTTCGAGACATATCCCTTAGGAAACGAATTTGAAATTGACGTCAGAACTATTTTTAAATCCCGTCGTTTCCTGGACTTTAAAATGTATGGCCTTAAATATTTCTGTGGGTACGTTCGGCTGAGCCTTTTCCCAGACACAAATATATGGGGCAAAAAGCAGTATGATCCATATGGTCATATGACCCCTTCTCAATCGAGCAGTGTTTTTCATTCTATACATACAAATCAAGCTATATAAATGTGTGTACTAGTTCTTAATTCAGATTGATAGCTTTATTGTTTACTGTTTCGAGAAGCTATACAGAAATTTTCCGGAATATACCTAAACTGTATGGTTTACGAAACGGCACTCTAATAAAAATGCAAAAGTATTTTACTTTAACCTTTGAACAACCCAACAACCACAAGTACTCGCAAAAAAAAAAAAACCGGATATGACGTAACAGGGTGTGAGAGAACCATTGAAACTGCCATAATTTACAAATGCTAATGTTTACATCAATATTTTTCCTCTTGAGATCTCAAACAAAGTTCTGGAAGTTAAAGGTCTTTCATTAATTCCGTGCTTTTGTGAAAAAGTGTTTTCCCAAAACGTTCTCAGGAAATAATAGAACAAACTCTCTTTTTAAATTTAAGATTTTGACTGAGAAAATAAAGGTAAAGAGGTCGAGTCATATTTTGAAATAATACCGGCAAATTATTCATATTGCTCAGGACGATTGAATGTTGAGTCACGGACGCTGAGTTTAAATGTAAATATTGTTGGACGAGTGGTAAAGGGCACATCAGTTTCCAGTTCAAATTTCACTCTGAAACGGCTGACACTAGACAGAGGACACGGATATTTTGTTCTCATGAGATTTCCATTAATTAGCAAAGACCAGGCCAGCTTTATTATCACCCAAACAAACTATCGCCGTGCTGTGAGATGGAACATACGAGTCAAACGGTTAACTTCATCGAAAGTCTTTTATCTGTGCTCATATTCCGTGACTTCTTCGAATTACACGTGTTTTGACCAGTATCAATCTGTTTCATTGAATTAAGAGTTAATTATACAGGAAAGAAATTGACAAACTGCCTACCTGAACTGGCGAAACGATCTTGGACCTCCTTCTGATCCATTACATCCGCAAAAAATTCCACAGCGTAACTTAAACTCGGGGAATTCATTGTCCTTCCATCTAGGACGAGCCGCAGATGGCTGGGACAACACAGCGGAGTATTGTACGTGATATCCAGCGAAGAAAATTCCAACAGAACTCGTCCCGTGTGACAAATACGGCGACTTTTTGATGAACGTGAAAGCGAGGCCGCGTTTGCCACGTCAGTTTTGAGGCTGTGGCATCATTTGCATAAGTAGACACTTCGAAGTGTCAAACATGGCAGCATAACAGATCTAGATATAGATGGGGAAAACAAATTTCTGCCAGTTTAACTATGTGGTCCTAACTTTATTGAGAATTTATCTTCTTAAAGAAAACAGAAATTTGTTAGACTCCTATATCTAGCGTTTGCGTGAAAGTCAAAGCTCTGAATACGGTTGTCAAATTTGGCCACAAATAAAAATTCAGCAAGACAGAGAAAACAGGTAGTTGATTTGTTATAGTATGATATATTATGCACTCGGGCTCAGGACTGGCGAGGCAATGGCTATTATCGGTAACAACTGAAAACAATTAAGATTTAGCGGAAGCACTTTTTATTTTTATTAAAATAACGTAGCAACAAAACGTACACGTGAGGGTATATAATTGGCTGTGGTCTCAGCCGAAACGAGGACGGAGAGGGGTCTGGTGGTGAAAGAGAAAGTAAAGGAGAGAGAAAGACAGGGACCGCGAAGCGTATCTTGGATTGGTGGGGCCAGTTCGAGCGCTGCAAGCGCAAGTATTCTAGCCGGGGGATCCGGGGGCATGCTCCCCCGGAAAATTTTAAATTTAGAGCTAGTCTGATTGGAAATACGCTAAACGCCTTTATTTTGAAAGCACCGAAAAATTATTGGTGGGGCAAAAGCCCAGCCAGCTCCATAGCTACGCGGTCCCTGAATGAGAAAAGAAAGGGAAAGAGAAAGATAAAGGGAAAGAGAAAAAGAAAGAGAAAAAGAAAAAGAAAGACAAAAGAGAAAAAGAAAAAGGAAGAAAGAGAAAGAGAAAGAAATCAAATGACTTGGGGAGTACTCTCTCATAATGGGCTACTTCAGTACTTGGTGTATGTTTCACGTACTGTTCAAGTATAATTTTAAAGTAGTAGAAAGAGGTTATGTTATCGCAATAATAATAATAATAATAATAATAATAATAATAATAATAATAATAATAGCAACAACAATAATAATAAAACAATATTGATGATGTTGATGATGATAATAAGAATAATAACAACAACAGTAAAAACGTTAATAATAATGAAAATTAGTAATAATAATAATAGTAATATGTAGTACTGCTAGATAGTTTGCTCCAAAGCTACGGGCCTAGGTATCTGAGTGAGTGTTTGCCGTAGGTTACAGTATTGCTCAGATTTTTTAAAAAAAATAATAGTCGTTTATTATATTTTTTGTTTTTCGTCAAACTGGCAGGGTCGGTCGGATCCGTGCTACCGAGATTTGAATTGGCCTTGCTTTAGTGTTCCTTTGTAATTCAGTGTCGAGGCTACTGAGCTGATTGGCAGACTGTTTCAACCTCGATCCAAGCCCTTCTTAGAGAAAAGTCCGGATCGAGGTTGATATTGTTCCAATGCTGTACAACTGCGTGCAATGAGCACGCGAGCTCTACTGAAGGGATTTTAATTAGAAAAGCTATAACGTATCAGCGTCTCAGGAAACTTTCTCTATTTGCTTATTAAACTTTTTTGCCCCGCTATTTATGTTATATCATAGGATTTTCAATTCAGGACTTCAAAGGGGTTTTCAAACTTAACCACCATTTTTTAGGTAAAAGAGACTCGTAGAATAAATGGTTTTGTGTGATGCTTTGTATAAGAGAACATCTTAAAATTTCGTAGTTTTAAAACAGTTGAAAGTCATTATTTTCTTTTGTACGGGGCTCATAAGGGTCATTCAAGTACGCGCGAGTTCTTTTAATAATTCGCGAGTTCTATTTTCTATTCGCGAGTTCTTTTTTCTACCCGCGAGTTCTTTTTTTCTAGTCGTGAGCTCTTTTTCTGCACATGAGTTCTTTTTTCAGCTGGCGAGTTCTACTTGCAAGTTCTTTTTTCTGCCGGCAAGTTCTTATTGTCAACTCGCGAGTTCTTTTCTCTGCTTGCAAATTCATTTTTTTGGGGGAGTTCTTCTTTTTGCATGCGAGTTCTTTTTGTCCGCTGGCTAGTTCTTTTTTCAACTGGCGAGTTCTTTTTCCTTTTCGCGAGTTCTTTTTCCTACTCGCGAGTTCTTTTTTTCCCGCAGGCCATTGACAGTGGGCTCATAGGCATATCAATAACGTGCGTTTGGTGACTGCGATAAATGGCTACGAGTTTGAGGTGGTCTTTTAGTTATGGACAAGGACGGCAAGGTCGAGCTAGGAGGTGAGCTTGTTTTGTGACCGTGAAACTTATATTTTCAGTGTTTGATAGCACTTACGAAATGTGGATCATCTGCTCCGAGATCAAAAACTTTCGTCGGAATGACGTTGAGGCCAAAACAATACAGTGTGAATGTTGTCCGATGGCCATGCCAGTAGGAGGATCGATCGAAGTCATTCCTCGACGACAGAGTGGGAATTTCGCCATTGGGAGTACAAGCGTTTAGGAAAATACTGATTGAATGATAAGATATAAGTGCCTATGGTCTTTATGCAGTTATTTTTTTTACTATATTTCTGTTGTTGAATCGACAAGTAGTATGATTTGATAAGCTGTTGACGGGCATCGCTAGAACACAGCAGATGCTCCACAATTCGTAAATACTATCAAACACTGAAATCATACAGTTTCACGGCAGTCACAACATTAGCGCACCTTCTCAACCTTGCCGTCCTTGTACATAACTGGAAGACTACTCAAAACTCGCAGCCATTTATCGCAGTCGCCAAACGCAAGTTGTTGATGTGCCTATGAGCCCAGTGTCAATGGCCAGTGGGAAAAAAAGAACTCGCGAGTAGAAAAAAGAACTCACCAGTTGAAAAAAGAACTCGCCAGCCGACAAAAATAATTCGCCAGCAAAAAAAGAGAACTCGCGAGTTGACAAAAAGAACTCGCCAAAAGAAAAAAAAAACATGCAAGCAGAAAAAAAGGACTCGCGAGTTGACTCGCCAGCAGAAAAAAGGACTCGCCAGAAGAAAAATTAACTCGCTAGCCGACAAAAAGAATTCGCCAACAGATAAAAGAACTCGCCAGCAGAAAAAAGGAACTCGCGAGCAAAAAAAGAACTCGCGACTAGAAAAAAAGAACTCGCGAATAGAAAATAGAACTCACGAATAATAAAAAGAACTCGCGCGTACTTGAATGACCCTTATGAGACACCGTACTTTAGAGCCATCCGACCATTTTTTTAATTTGTTTTGACTTGTTTTTTGGGCTCGTTCTTAGACCGTGAAACTGCAGAAAAATGTCTTTTCTTCGGTTCTCGATGTCATCATTTCCTTTTTCTTCCTGATTCACAGACTGTTTAGGTATATACAGTAAGGTGTTTTTTTTTTGAAAAAAAAATGAACGGGTATTATTGAGCCCGCGTTCAAGTATTTTCTGGTCAGTGAAACTGGTTTCATCCGGGACTTTGTTAAGTTTGTCCTTTCCCTCTTGCTGTTGGTGAGTAGAAGTAATAGCTGACAAGTTTGTTGTAAAATCCGATATAATCTTGTGTTTCTAGTCATTATTTTAACCATCGATTCTTCCATATGGTTCATTAATAAACGCTCAATGTTCCCTCTGCGATATTAACCTGTGAAATTGAAAGAAGACAATTTTCGGCGTATGAGCCCATGACATGGAGAGTTCTGAAATGTGTTTTTAAATCTTTTTGAGCAATAATCAGTGATTAGATTAACCGGTTGGTTTCTTATACTCGAGTGAAATATTTGGTCATCGCGTAATGTATCGTCTTAATTAAGACTTGCAGTAGAAACTTTTCTATTCGCTTCTTTGGCGTAATCACTTGTGGCTATAGGCTACGAGTATGTATCAAATTTGAAACATCCAATTGCTAACCTATAAATTCATAACTTGGTACCTTTAGTTTCATTTCTTGTAGTGAAGGTTTAAAAGTAAAGAAATATGTATTTAGAATGCACTAACGTAGCATTCGAAATCAAACAACATTGTACGCCATTTACAATACAAATTGTTTATGTTGATCATGCTGTTTCATATTTCACCAAATCCATGTCACAGTGACAGTGCAATTCTGGTTCCAATAACGCTGGTCGTTTGTTGCATTCAAACTACATTTCTGAACATATTCTCGTCCATTGCAGGTAATCATGGGGCGCCGACCAGCCCGTTGGTAAGTAATTTTTTTTTCCAAATTGATGTTCAATAGTAATCGTCTATTTATTGTCAGGATAATATGGGTAATATCTGGGATTTAGTTTCAGTGATACAACTTTAAATAGAAAACTGCTGGCACAAGAAGTTGAACTTTACAAATAACGTATGGAGTACTTACATTTAAGGAAAGTAGCATACTGTTTTACATTTTGTTTACTACAGTTACCGTTATTGTAAGAACAAACCCTATCCCAAGTCAAGGTTTTGCCGTGGTGTGCCAGGTAAGTTTTTGTTTCAATATTTTGATATATCTGGAGGAGTATTAAATAAGTACATGGGGCTAATACTTGTTCACACTGCTTGAATGGATAGTTATGCCTTATTTGTACCAGTTTTCATAGATGCTTAATATTGTGAAAATGGAAGCTCTTATTTCATGGGAAAGAAAAACAGTTCTTGATACCATACAAGAGTATGTGCTTGCAAACCTCTCTCTTCGCAGTTTTTCCATATAAACAAAATTGCAAAAAGCAGGTCTCGTAAAAATTGGTACAAATAAGATATTTCCGTGCACTTGCTGTTAGAGAAAATATAATCTGCTGGGAGTCCCAGTCACTTTTCTTAAGGGCAGAAAAAAAAATCAGCCCTAACCCTAAATATCCATAGTTACTTGTGCAGAAGGTTTCCATAAAGCTTGGATAGAGCAAAAAGGAAGGGTGTTTTGCATGTGGAATTTTGCAGCACTTGATTTTTGTGAAAATTTGACAACTATTTTTGTTTAGCTATGGTAATTCGTATCTGACCAACCTTGTTGGGGGTCAATACAAAGATCTAACAATTTCACAATACAGAGAAACAATAACAAGCCCGTGAGGTCAGACAGATGCTGTTAGACGTAACCTTATTTGCTCACCCTGGAATTATAAAAGAGTTATAACTGTTCGCAACCATGACGGCAACAACATTAGAACATTTAATTGCAAAAGCAAACTACACAACAAACACATGATGCAAAGGGGCTTTTACTTCATGTATCAGATTTCACAATGTGTTGGAAACCTACATACAAACCCACAAATGATTGATCAAAATGCAACTTGTATAAACGTGAGTGGAAGAATGGTGACTAGTTGGAATGTTCATGCACCAATGAAGAGCTGCTGGTCACACACACAAATGATGTGTATGCAATGGACCTCCACCAACACCATCTTGAATAAATTATTTGTCTCGGCTTATGAGTACCTTTGAATTTTTTAGGATTATTTTAATACCAAATCAGTCAGCTAGCAGATATTTGATTCAGGCTAGCATCTTATTGCACTGGCTAATCCTGGGCTAGCAGTTATCTGGAAAACTCTGCCAGCCCTGAGTTGTGCATGATCTGGATCAGAATATACTGATTTTGAAGATTTGCTTTTTCAAGCAATAAGCCAAGGAAGTTATTTTGTCAGTTCAATAGATTTTATTTAACATATGCTCTTGTGGACAATAGGTGCAAAATGGCCATCAATTTATTTTGAGAAAACTGTCTGTCAAGAGTGCTCAAAATTTAAATATTCTTTTGGAGACCATATCCCTAGACCTTCCCAGAAGCCAAACTTTTCCCATAAAGTCCAGATTTCTGAAGGTCTTAAGGTCAGACACAGCAAACCATTTCAATGAATCTTAAAAAAGATAAAGAAATGATCTCTTTGTTGATGTCAACCAGTCCTTCTTTTAGTGAAATATTTTTATACTGATATTCATAGATTGTGAATGGATTATTCAATCACTATTGTTTATTGAGTTTTTGAATTTTATTTTTTAGATCCTAAGATTCGAATCTATGATCTTGGCCGTAAGAAGGCACGATGTGATGACTTTCCCTGCTGTATACATCTGGTATCTGACGAGTATGAGCAGCTGTCCTGCGAGGCTCTGGAGGCTGCCCGTATCTGTTGCAACAAGTACATGGTGAAGAGTGGTGGCAAAGATGCCTTTCATCTCCGAGTGAGACTCCATCCCTTCCATGTGAACCGAATCAACAAAATGTTGTCATGTGCTGGAGCTGATAGGTGAGTCTTTGTTTGGAAATAGCTGAAGGTAAAGAAATTTAAGCAACTCGGGCAGATTTAAGCTTAAATTAAAGTGGTCAGTGCAAGAACAGCCTAAGTCACGACTTCACTTGACTTTTCAAAATACTGGGAAGTTTTTAGTTGTTTTTACAGCTAAACTGTCTCCTAGGCAAATCTTGTAATAAAGTTTCCTGGACTCATTTTGCCTTTTAGTCAAGAAAGGAAGGGAAAGTGTTTTTACCCCTTGCAGAGTTATAGTCTTTTCTTGCCAATTCCAATAAACTTTTTTTTGGCAATTAAAAGCCAAGTCATTTGGCAATGTTTTTGGTAGAAACACAGCTTGCTATAAAATGACGACGTGTTGGCTACAGATTATGAGTCCAATAGCCACTGCATATGGTGTACTTGCAATAAAATATTGTAATACTTTGAAATTGCAAAAGAGGCTTGTTACAATGTGCAGCATGCTGCATTGCTCTACTCGAGCTAAACTAGGCTACGCGACTGCCAATATTTTCTTTCATATGAAAAAAATCTGAGTGTTCATTAATAGAATGTCAGTTTTCTGGATGTGTATTACTACAAAAACATTATTCAAATACCATTTTCATAGTGCAGGAATTGTGTTTTTTCATAAACCCAATGATGTGCTGCAGGCCTAGAAATTCTAAATCAATCTGATCATGTTTCGTAAAGCATACACAAAATGGCTGCCAGAGAGTAAGTTAGTACTCAGGCCTCCGAATGCTGTACAATGCTGGGAACTAGAAGCAATGCAAGTACACAAGTGGTGGCATATGTCTGGTGTGAAAGTTTGTCAGTTTTGTGATCGTTTTTCATGTTTTGTTTCAAATGGAAGTTGTTCGTTCAGTTACAATTTATTGATTGCCAGAAAGGCACAGTGCATAGAATTTTGAAACAATTTTTCAGTTCTCCAGAAGACTCTAGCAAAATTTTGCTAGGGGAAATAATTTTCTGCTAGCAAAGCTGAACATTTTGGTAAAACTCACCAGCATTTTTGCCAGTAGCCAGTGTTAATTTCAAACCCTTGTACTGGGACAATGACCTTATGTATCAGGATCATAGGATGCTAAATATTGTTTGCCCCAACCCCATAGACCCCAAAACTGGGACTGTCAGAAGTATGTTTTCCATAGACGGTATTGTAGCATTGCATTATAGTGGAAAATTAGGGTTTTGTAAAGGGTAGTTTAAAATTCTCTTTTAGGCCATTTTTACATCGAGCTCGTTTTGTGCCAAATACTTTCTCAAGTGGGACTACTACTTAAAAACATAATGGCAACCCTGAGTTGACTGTCTCATGGGAGTCTAAACCGTATTCACGTTCCATTTCTTGTGTTGTCCAGAAGAAGTGTTAACTAACATATACCTCACATCATACTCAGGCTTCAGACAGGTATGCGAGGAGCCTTTGGCAAGCCACAGGGGCTTGTTGCCCGTGTGCACATTGGTCAGACAATCATGTCAATTAGGACCAAGGACAGCAACAAAGCTAATGCCATTGAAGCTTTGAGAAGAGCTAAGTTCAAGTTCCCTGGACGACAGAAGGTAACATATTATGGTGTTTCTACTTTTTTGTCTTTCTCAGGCTTGAGAGATAAGTTGGTTTAATAACGCCTGATCACTGATTATGTGGGCAGACAGGTTGGAGAAAAATAATTGTACTGGAATGTGAAAAATTTTCACTAGGGGAAGGAGGCGGCAAGATTTTGTGATCACAAGTAGGCATTTTTAGTTTCACCCTTAAAATGTTTTTGAGTTGAAATTTCTTCCATGATGATGTAGTTTTCTGTTTTGCACAAAATTGTTAATTGTTAAGTTGTGACACTGAGGGTGCCCAGTTACACCAACCTCTTACATTGTACTCACCCTCTGAACACTTTAAACAAGTTACATCCATTTGTTACTGAACTAGTATGAATTTTGCAGCATCAACCTCAGATATTTTGTTCACGGAATGTTGTTGTTGTAGCAGCTGTTAAGTGTAATAAACCAATACAAAAACCTTGTAGAACAGAAAATGTTGCAAAACAAGCTCTGGCAGTAAACATTTAGTGGTTTCTAAAGAAAATTGCAAGGATAAATTATAAGTTATTAGTGCTATGCTTTTGGTCTAATGAACATGTTAGTTAATTAGCTGTCACAACCTTACTTTTTCTTTTAGATTTTTGTGTCCAAGAAGTGGGGATTCACCAAATTTGAGCGTCCCACATATGAGAAGCTACGTGCAGAGGGTCGCATGATCCCAGATGGTGTGACCAATAAGTATATGAGGAACCATGGCCCCCTGGATGTGTGGATGTACTACAACTCATAACACCTCTGTAACAGACTGAGCTGAGGAGAAATAAATTGGGAAACTTATCATAAATTTGTGTCTTTCTGACTGTTTAGTGGGCTGCCAACACAAAAACTTAACTATTGTACCATAAGCTTTGGGGGTTGAAGTTGAATACTAGAATATGAATATTCACATCAATTTTGCCAGTGACTATGAATATTGGTTTAGTTTTCCAAGTAGGCAGTTCAGTCACGTGTCAGATGCTGTATTAAACCTGGTGGGGTCATACTTTCATGCTGTGTCCTGAAATCATCTGAAAACTGTTCCTTCTTAATATTCCTGAAATATCCAAACTCTTGTTCCAGTAGTAAGAACAAATTTGTGAACGACAAACCCTCCACTATATTTGAGAAAAACAGTTTTGCAAAGCAAAAGAGGAAAACTCTCAGCTTAGTATGAAACTGTATGAATCTCTGGTCATTTTAGGCTTTCAATTTTAAGTATTGATTTAGGGAAGAAGAGTATTGGGAAGATTGTATATTATCAAGAAGTTTATAGTGGGTTTAAATTTAAATTTGGCGTTAGTATTTATAGAAGAAGGGGCGAACTTTTCACTTGATTGGCTATTTCTGTTTGCAGACCCAAATATGTTATTTTACAGAGTAACCATTTTGAGACCTGCACTCGGAACTGTGCCCTCTTTCAGACTGTTTTTCACCATTCGCTTAATATCTATAATCACAAACCAAGATGATATATGATATAGGCTAGTAGTGTAAACATGAAGCGCGTGACACGGCTCTTGACGTAATAGGTTGTCTCGTCTGCCCGGGTGTAAGATTTAAGGGCGCACTTCTCGTCGGAGCGATAGTTTAAAAAGGCGGAATAGCCTTTGCAAACCGTACCAACTCAAGACTTGAGTATTCTTATAAGACGCACAGTTATAGAGCTATATGCTAAAGCACGACTCAAAAACCATAATTCTTGCGGCCGTTCATTTCTCTCGCTGTGGTACATGTATATCCCTTTATACTCCAGTCTGGGAGCTGTTTTGTTTTATAAAATAGCCTTTGTATCGATGCATTTCTGATGATGGAGACAGCACATACATCAAGCACGTGTCTGCTTGGCTCGGACGTAGCACAGTGGGTGACAAAATAACCACTGCAACTTCTATAGCTCGTTTTGGAATAGGATTTACCATGAAGTTTACCGGCTCTTGCGCGATGTCTGACCTGCATTATTGAATAAAATACGTGTATGTATGATGATGAAAACAAGTTTAATTGCACTGTAAGCGCAAAAATGTTGCGTTGCCTCAATTGTTAAGCTTTCAGACGTAGAATGTTCAGACACCATTGTCTACAGCTTGCTGTCGATAATAAGGATAAATCGTCACAATTAACAGCATTTAAGCGATTAGAAGTACGTTGGGCAATTTTAGGTAATCGTCGTAGACATGATCCTTTGAAAATCAGCCGTGATATTAAAAAGCCAACTTGACTAACCCTCTCTCCAACTTGTTCAGTTTACTCCAAATAAAAACGATTTATAAAAAAAAATTGGAAAGGCACGATATTCGCTTAGTTGAACCAGTGAGAATCATTTTTTGTTCCATGCACTGTGCGTAGTCCAAGCGAACATCAGACACTTGTCAAATGAGTATTGTCTGACAAACTGACAGAACCCAAACTGATCACTGGCAACCCAGTAATGTGAAGACAACTGGTGATACTGGTTTTCATAAGTACCCAGAGGGGGGGTTAAAACGACTGATTGAAAAGAAGCAAATGCAAAATTAAAATGAAGAAACAAATATTAAAACCTCCAAAACAACGTTAGAAATGCACCATGGGCATGATAAATTCCAAACCCAAAGGAAGGGGGAGGTTTAGCTTTTTTTAAAATTGACTCAATTTGAACTATAAACTTTTAAAAAATCTTCTATCGTTGTCATTCTTAACTTTAAATACTTTAACTCAAAACCTTAAACAGCAGCCGAGTCTGCCGGGAATCAATTTTAGAAGTCAAGGTCTTGAAAAAATACGGGTTTTGATCAACAAGGATTGATATGGTACTTTTCTCGCCAATGTTTGGTGTAAAGCTGACGTTTCAAGCGTTAGCCCCTTCTTCAGAGATATACCTCATCGAGGCACATAAAATTTTTCGGTGAAAAACACAAAGCATTAAATTAACAAAAGGAATCAATATTACACATGAAACGTATATAAAAAAGGTCTTCTGACAATTTGTTTTGACAGCAATCCGAAAGAAGAAAGTTTTTGATATTTTCAAAAATGTCTTGCCTGTTATTCTTCAGTGGATCGTTCAGAGTTTTGGCTATTGTGTCTATCGAGTGTTGTTGCTATTTGAATGTTTTCATCTGTCATGGTGGGCCAGTCAGTTTTGTCTCGGTTAAGTTCGCGAGGTGTCTAAAAACAATAGATTGGACAGTGTTTCCAGATTCTTTCTCTATAACCGCACTTGGCATTCAGCTTGCATGTGATCAGAACGATCCAAACGCACGTGGCCGAATCATGGCGCGATTGCGAAACTTGTTTTTGATTGGCTGGAGATAATGGTGTGGCGGAGGTGTGTCACAAGAGCATCATTTCATTCACTCGGTGTTACGTGTTTTGGTATAAAACGTCGGAAACAATTTCAAATCTTTCTTTGGTTCAGTCATCCCAGAGCTGCGAGAGGAGTTCATTCCTCCAACCACACGATAAAAAAACAAGGACTTGTCCCTACACTACAGTTTTGCCAGACATTCAACTTCCAGCAAGGTATGTCGGCCTGTCACGCGTTCTTTAGTACTAACTGCCTCGTATGTTTTTGCAGTTGTTGATATTGTTTTGAAGCGCTGAAATAATTCAGTACTACTGTTTTCCGGTCATGCTTAATCATGTTGTACAGTTTTCTGGAACTTTGATTATTTTAATACAAATTCCTCGATGTAAAGTTTGACATTGTTCAGCAATAGTTGACGCGACCGTTTTCCCTGTAACACATTCATTCAACACTGAATTCGAGTGCAAACTTCGCCGCGTTTTGTTGCAGCACCGGAATGGACTCGCTGTGCATCCAGACACCTTTCTTAAATTATATTTTCATGTTTCAGCTTTAAATAGAGTCCACAAGTCATTATCAATAAGTTTTAATAGGTACTACATTTTCGTCTTTTGCGTTTGCTTTTGGTTAAGAAAGTAATTTACATTATTTTGTTGTGAAATCGACCTTATATGTAAATTTCATGGGACGAAAATGACTTGTGAGTTGTGACTTTGTTGTGTGACCAGAGAGGCAGCAGAGTTCTTTGCAGAAAGACCATTATATTCCGTCAAGTTTAATTTGTACTTTTCGCCGTTTAGTTTTGATATAAATGTGACTACCCTATACTGTACGTCTAACTTTAATAATAATTATGCATATTTTGCTGTTGCCTGTGGTAAGAAAAATGGACGCCAAGCGGCAAGACACGGAGTTTGCTGATTTTCAAATATATTAAAGTATTTTTGTGCTGTCCGTTTCTATGAATTTTCCTCCTGTTAAACTGTACAGCATAATATATGTTTGATCTGGGCTTATTTAAGTTGGTTTTAGTACTTTCTATTACTCTAAAAATCAAGCTATTGTTTGTAAATATTAGTGCCGTAGATGCAGATTTCAGGATGTGGTCTGGATTCTTGGCAGTTTTCCATCAACACCGGGAGTCGTTTTGGAGGAGTTTGGTGTCTCGAGGCCCGTTTACACTAGCAATTTATGATGCAACTTCTGTTAATTTCTCTCGCCGCCAAGTTGCATCAACTTTCGAGATTATTCAAAACATTGAAAGTTTCCTGACACTCAAATTCACGGGAATTGCAGGTACTTTACATGTTCTTTTGGAAGTAACAGCGCGAGTGCAAGAAATATTGCAATAGGAATCGCGTTAAAAGTTGCGCCAATAATTGCTATAGTGTGAACTGGCCTTTACGTTGCGAAGGATATGGAAGCTATAAAAACATGGAAATAATAATAATAATAATAATAATAATAATAATAATAATAGTAATAATAACAACAACAATAATATATGTAGAAGGAAAAACGATATCAACTGGCTAAGAATCAGATTCATTTTGTACTTCGATTTTTTTAAAAATCGTAATTTTCAGCCTAAGCCCTAAGACGTGACCTTGCGTTTGGAATTTGCAAATATAACGGCGAGATATTGAATGACGAACTCGGGAAGTGCAGGAAGTATTTCTAATAATTCAAAAATAACTCTCTTCAATTTCAAAAGTTGTAAACAAATTCGATTTTACTGCAAAATGAAAAAGGTTTAACATTTCGATTTAATATTTCAGCTGCCTTCTTCAATAATAAATAAATTTGAATGGTGAAAGGATTCATAACTTAAAACATTTTTATAACAGCCAAAGTACTTGTTTTTTTAAAAAAACAACATTGAGCAACGCATTGCAAATATTATGACGTCATCGCGAGAAAACATGTTCCCGCGAACAACCTCGCGCGAATTCACGTTCCTTGCACGTGACAAAACCGCAGCACACGCGCTGCAGCACACAACACTTGTCAGGTGATCTCTTTTGTGCTATTCCGAGGTTGGATATTTGCTGTTTACTTTCGCAAAACAAAAGCGGTTTTTAATGTTTATTCAATAATAAGGGCCAGTAAGTACTACATTCGGGTTCAAATCTGGTTTGCTTCTGTGGTCTTCGTGGCTTCGACGTCTTGAGATCTTGTACTGGTGTTGATAGCAAACGAAATCTATTTCGCACT
>JAOBYE010056234.1:0-21570 GCA_025403585.1 Parazoanthus swiftii
AAACTGAAAGCGACGAGAGCAAGAAAATTTATTTTCGCCGCCATGTTGTTGAGCAAATCGCCTGTGACGAGTTTTTATCCTGGTTTTTAAAATCTGCGCCGTGTTAAGCAACACCGCTGACTACCTGGAGAAACTGTGTTCAGTCACCTTAACTGAGCCACCATCATCACAGTCACAGTACCATCATCAACATCACTGTAGCTCCTCTGCCACTATTAACACTGTCCACTAGTGACTACTGTCATTCATATAGTACTGTCACTCACACTATCATCATCATTATGAGAGTACTGTCATCACTGTCAAAATACTGCCACTGTTATGCATGCATTACTATTTATATTTATTTTTGAATTCAGTGCAAAGTGCAGGTCAGGTATTTTAGCCCCTGATACCCACTCACATTAAAACAGGAAACCCACCCTATCATTACACTCTAGATTAAGTATGTTCTAGAAGAAAAAAGTTGCAAGAAAAGAAGAATATTAAACAGGAAGAGATAGCAAAACAATTGAACTTTGGCATAGTTTGTGGAAAAAGAGAATGTCCAAGCATTCTAGCCAGGAAATAAATGGTCAGAGTTACAGGACTGTCCTATCAGTGCCGTCACATACTCCTAACTCATTTTGTTTGTTTAGTTATACACCACACTTATGAAACCCTTACCTGTTTTCAGACCAAGTTACACATATTTTCCTTACCCACTTTCATACCTGAAGTTAAATTCATACCCAATTTCAAGGCTGCAAAATGTCTTTTATTTTCCTTTCATCATATTCACACAGCTTTGTCCAACCAATGATTTCTAATCTCTGACAAAAAATGTCCAAATCTACACCTCAGACCAAAATGGCTAGAAAACCCCACATACCAATACAGCTTATGTGAGGGAGTACCCCCCACCCCCTTGGGCAAATAAACGACCACTAATCTCAATACCTTTGCTGTGTCAAGTTGTTCGCAAGCCTTCTGGCTCTTGTACAAGTCACTTGAGATCTGTTTCTCCAAGAACTTGCTGCTCATTTGCTTTCTAAAGTCCTCTCTTTGCCTCTGCTCAGTCTTAACTCTCTTTTTTGCTGCTTCAACCCTTAATAAATCTCTTATTTCTCTTTGCCTTTTCAGGTTCTTGGCATGGCCCAGGCCACCACGACCTACACAGGATATGAGGAAACATGAGAAAAAGATAAATATAATATTAAACAAATTCTAAGCTTGCTCTTCTGAGTTAGAACACACTGGCATACAGAAGTTCAGTCTCAACATTTTCCTCTGAGTTGCACTGATGAGTCCTCGAAGGACAAAACAGTACTGGCTACAAATTCAGTTTATATATATACATTATATATACTATAATTTATTGTTATATATTTATATGTGTGTAACATATAACACATAACAAATAATGTATATCATAATATATAACTATTAGAAATAGTTACGGTAAGCAATAGAATAGAGTACATAGAACAGAGAACATAGGAATTTGACTGATTTCTGTCCTAGCTCCAGAAACTATTGTCTGATCAACCATGTTGAGATGTCATTTAATAAACAAAGATCTATTCATCCCACAAAATTAGCAAGCTTGTGACACCAGAATTGACATCAGACATTACTTTATTTGTACACTCCCAAATATATTGTAAACATGATTTATTTCCTGATTAATAGGTTAGCGGTTAGTTTTATGTTCTTCATCAGTGTCATTCTATTGTCTGTAAAATAATGTTTTTAAGTTGGTAAAATGGCCACGACTTTATTTCAGTAGTGAAGAAGTGACAACACACAAACTTAGATTTGAGTGTGGCGTGATACAAGATGATGCATACAAAATATATTATAATAATTAACTACATATGACATTGGCAACACTTACCATCCTTTACCTCAACGGGAATCGGCTCCACACGGCCAGACTCTGTTGGCATATGGTAACCACAAAATGATGTTACACAAATTTATGATAAGTATTTACCACCCAGGAGATAAATTCATTGCCCTGACAACTGAGAATTGTTTTTTCAGTAGGGCAATTTCTAAGAAGTAGTTTTTAGGGTACATAAATTTATCTTTCCAAGTTTGTGACGAACACCCCTCCCCAGAAATTACACGTAGCACTCACAATTTATCCCCCTTGCCTTAATCATATAGCAGACTTTTAGAAAATGAATGATAATTCACAAAAATAGCCACCCTTGGCCAGTGTTTTTGGTGTTATTATTGAGTGGTAAAAGAACAAGCAGTTACTTCAAAATATTTGATACCAGTCCTGCCCATGTGCTTGAGTGTAATCACGTTTACAAAAATCTATTGGACATTGTAAAGAATATGGCCCAAAGGTTGACTGAAGTTTTTTTTGGAGAAAAGGAGATAGATTCTTCACAACAGGAAATATTTCCAGGTAAAACTTATGTATGCATAGTCAAGGCATATGATAAAGACATTGTCAGTTTTGAGAAATAATCAGACGAAATATAATTGTCTGCCAACTGAAACTTTTGCAGCCCAATAATTAAATACAAATTAAAACAAAAATCAAATGCCAACACAGGCGCGTACGCAGGGGGGGTGCACTGGGTGCACGTGCACCCTCCCACCTGAAAAAAAGTTCCGCTCAGAAACGTCCAAAAAAGGAAAGAAAGTTTTGCCCAGACAGATCGGCTGAAAAAAGGTCCGCTCAAGCTTAAAGTGCACCCTCCCGCCAAAAATGCTGCGTACGCGCCTGCAACAAGGAAGTGCTCCTTGGTATTAACCAGACTAGATGAATACGAAAAGCTCCTTCGGAAAGTTTAGAAACAGAACTTTTCTCGCGTTATCTTCCGTTGAAATTGTTAAACGTAGTTTAAAATCATAACTTTGATGTTTCCCATATGTTTCTCACCTTGTTTCCCAAGCCCTGTACCCTGTTTGTACCCCATCTTCTGCAGCAAAGCAAAACCCTTATTACTGCTGTCCAACGCACTCGCCATTCCTTGTTCCCTGTGCTCCGCCTCGCGAACGTGCATTGGTTTGGTTTTGTTCTTCTGGCAGGTAAGTTTGTGCCTCTCCTCCTTTTTATTCTGTTTGGAAACCCGATCCAATACTGGCAAACCCGGGCGCGAGTCGCCAAGGCCAAGAAGAAATTTGTCAGACATATAGTCTTCTTCGTCTTCGTCCGCCATATTGGACAAAATATGCCAGCAGAGACTGGGCTCGAATCCTTGGGAACCAGGCAAATTAGATATATGCGATGGATATTATTCCTCCGTCAATGCTCCGTCTTCATTCTGCTTCATCTGTTTTCACTCGTCTTCATCTATCTTCATTCGCATTCTGTAAAGCAGAACTGATGAAGAGAGATGAAGCCGAATGAAGACAAATAAAGCAAAATGAAGACATAGGAAGCATAATGAAGACATTCATAATCAGTCGTGCCCAAAATGCACACGACACACAAGTACACGATGAAATAAAGGTAGGAAAACTTTATTTCCGCAATAATAGAAACAGTCTAGGATTTTTGAGAAATGGGTAAACTCCCCTTTCAAAGTCCTATAATGGCATCCACTTTGCAAGTTTTGCATTATAAGCTTGGGCTGCCTGTGGTCGCTAACTATGTCGCTGAAATAAAAGGCAAATCAGTAACCGATCATCAGTAGGATACCTAAAACGTGTGCAATTCTACAATAGAACAATTTCGATATATTAAAACTCAGCCTGAAACAAAAGACATCAACACGAGGCTCTGGGGACTAATCCATACAACTCTATATTTTATTCCCCAGAGCCTCGTGTTGATGTCTTTTGTTTCAGGCTGAATTTTAAAATATCGAAAATTGGTCTATTGGTTTCGGCTCCATTAAATTCAGACCAATTGCAAACCATTTTAGGAGGAGCCACCACAAATTACTCGCGCAGCGTACAGCATGCAAGCTGCGGATGGTGATGAGTTAACTTAAATCTTGGAAGTAAATTTGTCTTCTTTTAGCTTTCTGAGGAAGTAATCGTACGACAGGGTCAGCAGCAAAGGCCAAGGGAATTTGGTTCTGTTTAAGATAAAGAGAAGAATTAGCCTCCCCGGCTTTTTTGTAACCGCTCACAGCTTCTTGGCCCGTCAACGTTAGTAAAAGTTTGGTTCCAATTTGGCTGCTGCAATTTTGCTAGCGTCGTTTGGGTGCATATGTTTAGATTTTATGGCAAAAGAGAGCTTCACACCATATAATGAAGCAGGCGATACGTTCTTTGCTTCATCTGAGAAACAATTGGTTGCCAGTTTTTCTGCATCCCTACCGCAGCCCCCCGGGTGAGTAGCTTCACTGCATAAAAGACATTCGATGGACACGTCACTTCCGGAATGTTTCGGTCCGCGCCGGAAAACAGGTCACGATCAACCGCAAAACAAATTCGCAATTCGGATGTTTTTCTTTACAAGCGAACATAAAATACTTTAAACACATATGTAATGGTGAAAAGTCTCTTAATATTTCTGGTTAACTAACTGTAGTGGCCAGAGTAATAGCTGAAATAGAAGCTAGATTGAAACCACTCGGATCCTTTTTGTTTGACAGCCCCTGGTAGCAACAAGACCCCACTGGACACTAAATGACTCTACAAAGGGTGTCAAGTTAACGTCGCCAGAGAAAACCCTAGCAGGAGGCACAACTGAGCACAACTGTCATCAGATACATATTACTATATACCGGTTTTGGGTGCATTACGCCGGGAATTAACACCAGGTAAGTCACAAATTGTCGCTTTTCTACCGATATTTCAAGATGTTTATGTTTGCCTTGGAGCTTTGTTACGGTTCTGTCCGTGCTTTTGTACAAAATAGTTCACTAAGCTGGCAAGCAAACAAAGGGTGCTGAAAAAAAAATTATGACATTCGCTCGGCTCGGATCACATTGTATCGAAATTTCCAATGTACTGTAGAAGAAATGCACTTTGTTTCTACTACTGATCAAGGAAAATTCAGGGCTTATCTGATTTGCAAAAACATGATTTATATATGATGGGTTTTCTGTTTTGATCAGTCACACCTCAACGATTATTTTAACCCTGCTTTATATGCTTGAGAGTTGAGTCAAGTCACCGATTCAGCTTTTCACCGCGGTTTGATGTTAGATTTTGTGCTCAGCTAACAAATTCTCTACTAATTGTTTACCAATATAAGTGAAGGAAATGGGGGTACAACTACCGCCTCCGTAGCGACTGGTCACGCGTGAACTACGCTGAATAATGCCGTGCTCATTACAGAATATAAAAATATCTTCATGAAGTAGTTGTACCTTGACCTCAGCCCTAGGCCTTGTAAACTCGACGCCTCTTGGTCATACAGATATATGAGTTGTGTGTTTTTCGTTTCAGTTGCGTTGTTGGTCCACAGTGATCTGCTTTCAGGACGGCCCTGTCGTCCCAAGCAAAGATCCAGAAGACGGCAGTTCAAACTGAGAGGGCAAAACAACATTGGAACCAATGCAAAACAAATAAGATTCGTTAGAGCAGAATAACGACAACCGAGCGTCAAGATGATGTGCAGAGGGATCTACGGGGCTCCGGTGGCCGTAGCCAGAGACAGGCGAGTCAAGAAGTGTCGGAGATGGGATGTGACGTCCGCTGTAGGAACAGGAGGTGAGTTTTGCTGACGGAATTACGTATTTGCCCGGCGAACTCGCGAGTGAATTTTTTAAAACCCGCTTTTATTATAATGGTCTCTTCAAACCTGATTTTAGTTCACGTGATTGATTGCGATCAGATTGTTCAGTGATCGATTCCGTGCTTTGAAGTAGCCAGATAATATTTGTGCCACGGGGATAAGATTGTTCCTAAGTGAAATTACTTTTATGAAGGGAATCAGGTGACGACCAGCATGGCTCACAGTCACTGCAAACTAATTGGAACCATTAAAAACTGTTGTCACTTCAGTTGAGTCGTTTTAAAAGGCTTATTGTGCATTGTGATCGGTTGTATTTTAACGACTCTTATCGCTTGGTTTCCACGCTAATCACTATCAATAAATGTTGAAGTAACTTGTTCTTAATTCGGTAAATGAAAATTTATTTTCTTTTCTATCAAGAATCACTGCAAAATTTTGCTCAATTTATCTTATCAAATTGTTTTTTGAATCGACTTTAAGGGAATTTTAAATTTGACAATAATTCATTTATTTACGTATACTGTGGCCTCATGAGAAAAGAGTTATTGTTTTTTGAAAAAAGCTTTATTTGATACGTTTACAATGTGTTTCTGAAGTTGAGGCTGTCGACTATCTTTTCAAAATGGGAGGAGGGGGTTAAGGGGTTGATTTTGAAAAGAAATTCTGCAAGCAAAAATCGGCAAGGAAAAATCATGCGGGGTTAACTTCTGTTGTTAATGAAGCCTCTGTGTTTTATCATCACTACAAAATTTCGATCTGGAGCGGAGTGCCAGAAAATGAAAAAAAAATCGTACCGAAAAGGTTTTCAAATTAGTCTTCAAGTTCCCCGCTAAAATAAACTTGCCTTTCTTTCCTAATACTCCCGATAAGCTCCAGCTTATTTTTGTTAATGGGCGCTAGGCGTGTTTCAAAAGCCGTATATCGGGTACGTTGGTTGCCAACAGCACGGCTCTTGGTTTGATCTGGCGAAGCACTGCCGGCAAGAGAGAGAGCAAACTAATGAGGCAGAGCGTAGAGACAGCATGCACGCCGTCTTTGTAAAGTGAAAGTGCTACTTTTATATTACGCCTTTTTCATAAGAACTTGCTCAAAGAAGCATTACAATGTGATCAGTTTACCCCCAGCGGACCAAAACATATACAGGCGCCTCTGGCAGCCGTTTTAATGCGGTTCATGTATGCTGGTACTCATTTTACCGACCTCGGAAGGATGGACTTTAGCGGGAACTGAGGAAGGTCAACCTTGCGCGCGTCCCGTGGTGTTAGCGTGAGAACTATAAACCTCTGACATCCAGTTACGAAAAATGCGTGTTTCCAAACAATTTAAAGTTGCTCTAAGTTGGCAATAAGATCGTACGTACTTTTTTATTCAAATTGCATAACTAGATGAAACTAAAAACAGTATCGGTCATTTGCTTCGCTATCAGTAATTATACCTATGACGTCAGTTCTAATTAAGATGTAATCGATGTGTTTCCACAATCAAACTAACGAACATAACCGACAGATGGGGTAATAAGCAATGAAATTGCGCGTGTTGATTCCCAAGATTACAGTAGATGGGGAGTTTCGCTTTATGCGCTTTGAAGTCTATATTCGCGTCAGTAAAATCACGATAAGACTGTGATTGAATGCGCGCAAACGAAGCTCTGTGAGTAGAGTTTGAGACCAAGACAGCTATGCAAGTTGGAGTTTTAAAGGTGGAGGAAGGTTACAGCGCTGAAGAAGGTTTGAAAACGATTTTGTTTTTTCATTAGAACTGTTTCATTGTGACGTCAACCTACGTACATGTCTCATTGGAAACTGTGCTTGCGCACTTCTGCAAAATCGCGCAGCGGTTATTGCATATTTCGAATATTCTGCAATCTGATTGGTTCCTAAACTTACCATCTCATATTTAGTACTCCTTGTGTTGGAAACATTCAAAATGGCGGCATTTCGCTTTCGAGGAAAAGATCGAATCTTGCAAAATCGATCATTTTGAGACATATCGTTTATAGAAACTAATCTTGTTGATTCATGTTGGTTTATTGAATTTGAAAAACTTAGGCACAGACAAAATTGTGCGTTTTCATCTACAGCCTCAGAGGAGGTGGTACCAAATTCTCACAGCCTCGAATAACGCTAAGTACATGCACAAACATAGTTTAATAATTTGCCCAATGATATCAGAAGCAGTGAAACTACTACAAAGAACTTCCAAATCAAAATACGTTTACATTCAACGTTTATTATACATTAGTCTCGAGTGCTGTGCGAGTGTATCTACTAAAAAATTAAATGAAAATGGAAATCAATTAGTTTGTATAAATGAGTTTAAAGAAAAAAGATACGCTGTTATTCAAAGGACGAAGTCTTAGCTAAATTCTTTCCCAAGCCAAGTGCTCGAAGTCACATGCAATGTTTTTAAAAAGTAGATGCTAGTCAAGGCACAAGTCCGTGCACGCAGGCAAGCGCTTTTCTAAGGTTAATCAGGAGTGATTCGAAAGTTACTAACTTTGACGTTTTGAACAAACATAATAAAAAGAACTATATGAGTTCAACTTATAATAAAATTAATTTGAATAAATATGGCAAAAAGTTACATGAATACTTTGCAACTGTTTTTTGGCGACTTGTACGGCTTCAGCTAGATGCCTGTTTAGATGTAATCCGTTATACAGCTGTTTCAAAAAACGTTGACATCTGCGAAGGGTGAAACAATGCACCAAAGGAGATATGGGAGTCCAGTATTTTACCCAGCGTGCCATTCATTGACCTGAATACGAACCAGATTAAACCAGCAAAGTGCAAAACCAAGTAAATTTGATAAGTTAGCCCACTAGCAGCTCAGCAACTGGAAAAACTAAGAGAACTCTCCATGCCTTTGATCTGGGTACTGTGCTTTTACATAAGTTAACCTATTTTGAAATACCAACAATTAGGTAAAGGGAAAAACTACAGTGCCAGGTTCACTAAGCTTTAAAACTTTGGAGCTAGACCAGTTTTGACGTTAACCTTGAGGTTAAAATTAAGGTTACGTGTATTTGAGTGATCTTGTAAAATAAAGCCTTGACTCAACTATATTTTCGCGCGGCCTATTGGACTGTGAAGGTGTTCAAAAATTTCTCGAAAACAACGCCTTCAGTTGTCAATGTTATATTTAAAAGATATCTTTTTAAATGCAATTATAAACATCTTTGAAGCACCAAATTTTGTTTTTAAATTTAAATTTTTCTGCTAGGATCAGTTGTCCCGAAATTCAGGGAGTAACGAACCCATCTTTGAATTGTCGGTGCGTGAAAACACGAATTTCCTGCCTTCTTTTTTGTCCAACCACAAAATATTCTCATTTGTCATTTACTCTACAGCCTGTCGCCATACCAAATACGAGTATATTTACTGCGTTAAATTTAATTAGAACCCTCACTACAAAAAAAAGAACAAGAAGGGTTTAAGCTGAAAATTCATCGGTTACATTTTTGAAACATGTGTTTCACGCTTTTAGCACGTGTTTTTAAAAACCTGTAAATATGATGAAAAATGGACCAATCAGATTACTTTGTTTTTAAAGAGGTGCCAAAATTGCGTTGTTTCCCTTTAAAGATTCCCACAGCTAAACTTCTTAATTGTATCCAGTAAAATATTGTTGTGTACTCAAAATTAACACGGAAATTTAGATTTTGTTCTCCGACCATGGTAAGCTAGCTCTAAAGCTGGAATGAGACTGCGATCCAGAGCTTACCGACATCTTGTGATTCCACCCGGCCCAAGCTATTTCGTTCCACCAGTATTTATTTGAAACATCGACCTGTTATCAAAGTAAGTTGCATTGCCTGAAAAGAAACTTTATTCTGTTTTCAGTCCAAAGGATGGAATTGGAAGGTTTTAAGCAAATATATAGATTGTGCGAAAATCGTAACTTTTGTAAAGAGGTGTTATTTAAGTTTTTTACCGCAAATTATTACATACAAAGCTTCCAGAAGCTAGTTTCAGGCAGTGATTCGGCTCAAACAATAACAATATCTATATTTTGTAGGAGGACCTGATGCCAAGCCGTAAGCAACCTTCAGATATAACTTTACAAACTAATTCGAATGAGACAACGTGTGCGCAGAAAAAAAAATTAAGGGCAAGCTGTTTGCATTTTTCAAACGAATTTCAATACTGAAGCACAACGGCAATTCTTGGACTTTGGACCCTCATCTTGTGTCCGTATTCAGGTTATATAATTGTATGGTTTTTCCCCAAGCGGCTCACGGAATATCAGTAATATTTTCTTTAACCCTCTCACGGTATTTCAGTTCTCGTTTTCACTTCTTCTGCTTTTCATAACTGAACTAAGGTTTTATTCTATTGTCTTTTATTGTGGTTTGCAACGGCTCAATTGTGTTCCCAGATACGGCTTTTAAGACATTTGTATTTAAGTCGTGCGTGACGCGATACTGCATGTCATGCAAATCAGCTTGGTTTGGTTTCACGAACAGTTATTGTTTCACTATGCAATTGGACATTCTCCGACGTACAAGAGTCGCGTCGAACTCAGTTTCGGACTAAAACCATTCTAGTTTAACTCTAGAAGGTTAACGCAATGATATATGGATATAAGTTTTAATTTAACTTGAAACATTTTGTATTTCGGCAAATTGTTATATTGGTGAAAAGCGGCGAGTGTCCGTAGACTGCGTGTGATATCAGAACATTGTGGGCCCGATAGTGTTCGGTAGTGGATTAGCGCTAACCCAGGGTTACAATTTTAACCCGTGATAGGGTTTACTTCTTATGTTTTGAGGTGGGTTTTCTTTTCAGGTTCATATAATTGTGCTTCCTTGGAGCGTGTCGACAGTACGATATAAAGTCCGGATTCGTGTACAAAATAATAAAACAAAACTTCGCTATTTAACCCATTTTCGAACAACCGGGCCGAGAAGTTTATGAAGAGCACGAGAGAAGTTTGTATAGGAGAAACACGAGGCAAAGCCGAATGTTTTTTGCTTTCCGAGTTCTTTACAGCTTATGGAGTGTTTGTATCACTTCGAGCAACCGTTTTGTAAGCGGCTAATAAAGTATTATAAAAAAGGAATTGAAATGAGGGTCTTTATGTTCTCACGTACATTAACACTACTTTGGCCATCGACCGGCCAATCAAACCGTGCGATATAAGTATGCCTTATTCTCCTAAAAATGTCTTTGAATTAAGAAGCTGCGACTTCTAGATAAAAACACTCCAGAGCTAGGTTGTAACCGCCTTGTGTTCCTACAACTTTTGGAGTGTTAGCACATTATTTCTTATAAGAATGTCTAGATTTTGAACAAATGCCGAACTTTATCAGTAAATGTTTTCTATCAGTTTTTTTACGACTGATTTCAGTCTTATATGTTCTTATTATGTTCTAGATATTTTTTGTTAAATGTTGTGTTTGGGCGTCCATTGAAGTGCTGCTGTCAACAAGTAACTCATTTCACATATCAACCTAAATGCGCTGCTATATGTCGCCTGTTTACCAAACCCAATCACAGCTGTTCGTTAATGCTTAAATATCACATGATATGCAACCAAAGCATTTCGAATCAACCTGACTCGCGGTTTGATAGTTAGTCTTCTGAGTTGACAAAAAGTCGAACTGTTTTATGTTACTCAGTCCAAAAAAAAAATTCTTGAAAAGTTAACTCAACGCAGCTGTTAAGAAATGTAACTGATATGTTTCAGTTTAAAATGGTGGTGGGTTGCTTGTTTTGCAGGTAGTGACTTCAGTTAAGACACATTTGAATAAACTGAATTGGTTAACTCTAAACTACTCTAGGTATATTGTGTGTTTGCTCTTCCTGTACAAGCAAACAATTACACATGGCTTTAGTACTATAGTTGAGCACTCTTGCAAATAGACATACGGTTATTGTGTTGAGCAAATACGTACTTGCTAAGAAAACAATAACAAAAGATACTGTGAATGCTACAAACTCTCGTTGTTGTGCCTGAATGTATTGCTAAGTTCTTAGATTCGAAAGTTTGTTTTTATAGGGTGCGAAGAAGGCGCCGCTTTCAAGAGGGCAATGAAGCTTGGAGCCGAGGCAGAAGGAGCGGAAGAGGGACTAAAGGAAGCTCTCTGCTCCTCAGAATCGATCGCAAACGGAGCGGATGACAAATGCCAAGAAAAGAGAGATGTGAGCGAGGATAATGAGTTTGGGCACAGAGTGGAAGTTCAATATGAGGATCCGTGGAAAAGAATGGATCCCTACGAAATGAGAAAATATAACAGGAACAAACGTAACTTTGTGTGCCACGGCGAAAACTGTAAGTTCAGGTCAAACCTGTTGCACTATAAGAACTGTCTCCAATTTCTCATTGCATGCTGCTTCCAAACGGTGTTTTGGCACCAGAGTTCGCAGGCGTATAATGCTCAAGTGCATTTCAACTGAGAAAGCTTTATTACTTATTATTTTTGAACCAACCTAACTCCGTTCACCCATCAAGTTTACAGTTGTACGCGTTGAACAAACAGCTAGGTGGTGATATTGTAAAGGTTTATATAATGATTGCTGATTTTAATTTTTAAGTAGCTTGTTATAAACACAGTTTTTTTAAAAATAATGATTGCGTTTAATATTCACGTAAAAGAAAAACTGCGCTTATTAATATCTTACCAGCTAACAAAGTAAGGTTTTGTTCCAAAGAACTGTATAGATGCACTTTAACACTGAAGTTTTAGAGTACTTGCAATTTCCTCTAATTAAATTAAAATAACATAAGTATTTTTCGTTTTCTTAAGTACAGTAACCAGAGAATTGACGCAGAAAGCAGTGGCGAGCACCAAACAAGAAAGATGTTTGATACTTAAGAAAACCACAATGTTAATGTTGGTTCTAATTTGACACAATACACGATAAGGTTTCTAGGTAACTGTTGGAAGACATTAGTAAGCGTAATCGAAAATTCTTGCGCAGTAGAAATTCAATAAGATATTATTATTATTGCTATAATGTTATTATTATGATTACTATATCTTATTTAATTGATTTTGCTTTGACTTATGACACAACAAAGCGGACAAACGGTCTTTGCGCTTTTCTGAACTTTTGTGTTACGAACATCTCACAAATTTTGGTCAATAATGGATCAGTGCCTTCTGCTTTGGGAGATTTGTTAAAACTGATTCAATTAAAAGTACATTTTGATGAGACTAAAACTCTACCTTTTCAATATATCCCAGCGTCTGGATATTCGACTCAAGACAATTCATTCGAAACGTTGGAGAAAAAGCTGCTACCAGCTTCATTGCCTGAAGTTCCCGAGCCTCCCTCCCACGGGAAACATTCGCACAAGCGGTACAAGAGACGTTTCTACATCCTGTTTCTGTTCTCAGTCATTGCGTTCAGTCAATACTGCTGCTGGAACACGTATGGGCCCATCGCTAGCACGGCCAAGGTGGTGTTTGGTTGGACCAATACTGAGGTGGCAGTTCTCGCAAGCATGGATCCAATCACATACATTCTCACAATGTTTCTCTTTTCCTGGGTGATGGATGAAAAAGGTGAGAGTGCTTTGACTAAAAGGTATCAAAAACTGGACGGTAGGGTGATCACATTCTCGGAGAACCAGAGGTGGACCCTCAAGGGAAGCGAAAAATCAGGGATGAGAGGAAAAAGAGAAGGAAGCGGACAATTATTTTTTTCCTTTTAATTTTCTCTTCCCAGTGTCACGCGGTTTCACCCCTGATTTTTGCCTGCCCTGACAGACAGCCCCTGGGTCTTTGAGGATGGAGTAGAAATTGTTTATATAGTTTATTCAAAATGAAATAGCTCATATAGGGATTTGTAATTATTAAAAAATTACCATTTTGTTGCGTGTGCCTAACGAACATTCATTTTATCTGAGTCACCTTCTACTCTGAAAACGAGAGATGCTATTGGATAAAATACAATATAAATAGCCCCAACCTTTAGGATAAACCTAACCATCCGTAGACAAACTTACAATGACGCAACCTCGTTCCCAGGCTCTTTTCCCTTTCTGGACCAGAAAGGGAAAAGAGCCTGGGAACGAGGTTGACAATGACGTATTGTCAGAACGTGTCAGCTATTGTTAATGCCATTGTCAAAGATCCAACAGGGTCTTTCGTTCTGAGAGTGAAGCCTTGCCGTTTTATCTTGTTGGTTTGTTTTACTCGCGCCAGGGCTCCGTCTCAGTATGCTGGTGTCCACTGCCATGATGTTCGTGGGAACTGGGCTCAGATGTGTGACGTCACATTCGAACTACGCCATCTGGTGAGGCCACTGACCCAATTTCTTTACTACGTCACAGACTTCACAACAAAAGATACTAAACATTGTATTTTTTTAGCTGAAAGGGTTTAAAGCAGTCTTCTTTACAATTTACTTAGAACTTTTGGTAGAAAATATTATCTCTCGAAATGTAATCTCGTAGGTTCAAACGCTACATAAAAGGGATTTATTTACATTGTGTTTTGCCATTTCTATCCCACATCGTAACATCGATACGGTACCCATTTGATACTTCAGCTAGATCACTATTAAATGGTATGAGAAGAAGGGTTTGTTTTATTTGAGGTCAAGAGATCTGTTGTCGGGAATAGGTTGAAAAGTATCGACATGCAATGACGTAATCGTGAAATAAGTCATTCGAACAGACCTTTTATCGAACGTTCTTCTTTTCTTCAATCCCTAACACTTGTTACCATCATACAGCTGCGTGTTTCTGAATTCGAATTTCGAACATATTACACTTTCCTATAATTGAGCACATTTCGGCTGCGGATTATGTTGGCAAGTTTATTTCTAGGACTTTATGAATAAAAAGAATCATAACTTTCCATCGCGGAGAGCAGTGTAATTTCAGTTTTTTTTATATATTTTTTATAAACACGCGGGTTTTGCATAAACAAAAACCAGTTTTTGAAAAACAGCTTTTCTGCGTTGGCGAGCAAGTTGAATATTGGTTTTGATCAACAAGGGTTAATATGGTATGTTTTTCACCGCAAGGTTTAGTTTAAAGCTAACGGTTAAGGGTAACTTCTTGGTCAGGACTAAGCTCTTACGCTCAAAACAATGTCAAAACGCTAGTCTTACACCAAGTCTTACAGCGAAAAACACACCATACCAGCCCCTGTTGAATTGGTCAAAACCCACAAAACCCACGTTCATGTGTAGAAAACCGTAACAAAATTACTTGACCGTACAAAAAAGATGGCGACTGATTCGTTTACCCATACTTCTTAGCGCACGAAAACTCGAAAAATGCTCGAAAAAATGCACAGAAAAAGTATAGAATCCTTAAATACAGTATGTACAACGTTGTTACTCTACAGGAATGAATTATCCTTGAATCTTATAAGCTGATAAGAATATTTTCCTAGATTTTTTTCCTGCACCTTTGTACCACGTAAATGTTCTTTCTTCCACTAGTATAGTCTCGTTAAACCGTGTTGCTCCTCACCAGGTCTATGGGTGCAGGTCAGTTATTGAACGGCCTTGCAGGCCCGGTCACCCAGGCAGCGCCGCCTCTCCTGTCTGCGTCGTGGTTTCCGCCGGAACAGCGCACAACCGCAACAGCAGTGGCCGCATTGTGTGGCTCGCTAGGTGTGGCGTTATCGTTTGTTATCGGACCTAAATTTGTCACTGATGTTAAGGCTGAAATGAATATTCTGCTGCCCAGACCGGGAAATCACTCTGCTAATGTCAGGTACTTCATATTATTCACAGTTATTATTCACAGTTGCCGCTGATTACAATGACTACAGACTCGTTTTCTTAGTGTTGTGATTCCAGCATGATAGGGTGATTTCACTAGGAGTACAAAGATGTCGGAATTCATTGGCACATCAACAAATTTGTTTTCCCTTGAATAATCATGAACTGAGTTTAACTGGGATTCGCAGCAACATCAGAGCTGATGATTATCAGTTAAAGGCTGGCCTTTCCAACAACCTTTGGCCGCCATTCAAAGTTATTTAACCGTCCAACAAACTCGTGATTGCTGCGCCATCATCAGTCTCGGCTACGAAACTCAATTTTGCTCCGAAGTTCCACCAAGTTGTGTATTTTTGAAGCCTTTAAAATCTTATAAGCCATTCAATACTGCAGGTTTAGCATATCTTTTAAGTGTGACGGGAAGAAGTGGGAAGAAGCACACATTTTAGGAATCCTACTGACAACTAGTTGCAGTTTTTGCATGTATTTTTTGAGAAACGATTTGTTGAGACGAGAGGCAGTACCTCTCCACCCTCCCCATCCTATTTATCTATATTTTGTAGCCAAAGTCTCACGCACTTTATATTGTTGTTATTTTAGCGCTGCTCTGGAAAGATATCTCGACAGGTCCATTCCTTATACGGGTAAGTCACAGTGGTGCTCTTATGGAGTGTGTCCTTTACAGACAAAGGTCATCCTTCTTCTCCCGCCTTCACCCCCCCCCCCCCTTCCTTCGCCTTTCCTTCGGTTTTGTAGACCAAGAACTTTTCCCCCCTTTTCCCCCTTTTTCCGACATTACAAACATTGAATGTAATTTATCAATTTTATTGTTAGGGTTTGTAATTTGATAACAAAGATGTAATTTATTTTTTTATTTTATGTAATTTAATTATCTCGAAAATATAAACCAAAACATTAAAAAGAACTTTAGCCTTTTGAGTAATGCCAAAAAGATGTAGTAATAAGAAGCTAATATCGGATTTGATTGAACAACTATCGCAATAATACAAGTCAACCTTTTAACCATGAAACGTTTGGGCCTTTTTGAGAAACACCTACGTTGAAAGGGGAGTCATTTGACCTCCCCCCCGTCCCACCCCAAAAGATTTTCAAAATGGTTACAGATAAAAGCTGGCCATTTGGCATGTAAGCAGCTTTGACCATACTAATTACTTTCAACGACAACAATAACATTTTAGTTAAGAACTGTTGCTATGGCAACAGTCATTGGAAAACATGGCTGCCATCTTGGCCGCCATCTTGGATTTTTCGCAAATTTAATTTTTAGCAAATTTAGGGTTAAATCCAACCTTCCTACTTCGTTTCCAGACGCTCTGTTCACGGAGGCAGCCCACTACTGGCCAATGGATCGAATGAACATCACTTTACTGGATGTACGTGTTGACAGCAATCTATTATCCGCATTTCACGTCAACGATAAGAGAACAAAGCCCTCTAGCAATAAGCTTAGTAAGGAAGAAACCTCGTCTGAGTATTGGAGAACAGAAGTGGTGAGCAAAGTAGTTGATGTTAAGGGGGGTCAGGTGGGGCAAGCTTTTGGCACCGTCACCACGAGCAAAGGACTTCTCAATGGAAGTGTTTCAACCGATGGAGTTAACGGCTGGATACGAATGGGGCATTTTGTAAGCACGTGTTTAGGAGAGCCGTCTTTATGTAAGGATGGTCTGACAGTCTCGTTATGGCTTAAATACAACAGGACGAACAATCAAGAAAAGCAGTACTTTTTAGGGATAAGTGGAAGCCTAGATGGCTATAGAGGAGTTCTTATATATCAAGACTTTAGAAACGACAACAAAGAACACTTGATTGTTAAAGTAGAAACTGGAACACGAGTTTGGAGAAGAAGTTTTCTCGCTTCCAGTGACGCGTGGACACACGTTTCGTTCACGTGGACGTCACCAGACGGACTAATAGTTTACAGCAATGGTAGTTTAGTGGGCTATGACCGAGAGGGCGAGAAAACAGTGGCCGTGCAGCCCTATTATACAACGTTCACCCTTGGTAGACCAAACGACAAGTTCGAGTTCAGTAGGGCGAGCATGGATGATATCGCTGTGTGGTACCGAGTTCTCCATCCCAGAGAAGTGGAGGCCATGTTTGCACGCAGTGCGGGGTTGGAGCTGGAAGCAGACAAGGTCATTATAGAAAAGGGTGAGTTGTTATAAATAATAATAATAATAATAATAAACAAAATTATGTGCTTTTTGAATTTATTAAACTAAATACTTCAGTTTGTTTTATTTTATTGAGGGACACTACACCGAAATGAAGCAGAAGACTTCTTTTCTAGACGTAAAAACGAACCGTTTACATTCAACTTAAACGTGTACACTCTTTGGCTGATTCTTATGAAGTTATCAACAAAGAACACTCACTTCTAGGTCTTTGACAAAATTATTCTCAGAAATACTATGCATTTTTTAATTATTTTTAAGCACAGACATATAGCTGATAAGTATTTAAACTAGCATACCATGACACTCCAGCGCTATAGCGTCACAATGGCAACAACAACAATAACAGTACTGAATCATGATAATAATTATAATAATAATAATAATAATAATAATATTAATACTGAGACAACAACATAAGATAGAAACAGAAGTGCCTCCAATTCTCAAATCCATTGCATGATTAACGTTATTGCTCCAAGCTGCACTCGCATTGTAGCTGCCTTACTTTCGAGTGAAATTGGGTATCAGAGTACAATAGATGGGCTAGAACAAGAAGATTTTTATCCGGGAAGGCTTTATGACCGGAGTAATATTTTAGTTAGTTGGCAGATTGGCTTATATATGCATGAGAGGGGAGGGCAGGGAATGGGGGAGGGGCTTAACGTGGGTTAAAAAGGTAAAAGGTAAAGCGACCATACTTAACGAGGGTAACACGTGACAGTTTTAAATTAACTGATAAACGTGTGGCCCTCGGTGTGCGGTGTTTGTTGACGGTTGAATGTCCTTATTTCAGTAACTAAACGGCTGCAAAAAGAAGGCAAAGCCCAAATAATGAACCTCCTGTACGTGGGTGAGTATGTCTCGACTTCTTTGGTTTTCGTTGCTGCTCTCTCAGTGTAGCGTTTACTGATTCCACACTCTACACTACCTGCATTACCTTCCACTCTTTCTTTCTACAGAGTTTGGTGTTGTTACTGCTCTATTCCTTGCTGTTGTTATCTACTTTCCCGACAAGCCGCCGTCTCCCCCGAGTCGCTCGGCAAGAGTTCAGAGGGAGAACTTTTTTGAGGGTGCAAGACAAATTGCCAGGTTTGTAGGTTTTCGTGCTGAAGGGCTCCTGGAATCCAGTGAACTCACAAATACGTGTATACCCTATTTAGGGCAGCGAGCGGGCAGCTTTCTTTCTAATACCGAACAGTTAATTTATGGAACACAATGGATTCTCGGCTTAAATTGATCAGTACAGTGGATAATTTATAAGCGTCTTATTCGATACAATATGTTATCAAAGTTTTTTCAGTTTGGTAAAGAGAGGTTTATGTTCCCTTAATATAATAACCTGACATTATATCGCCTTATATTCACCTTAAATAGATGATATTTTTAACATAGATTAGATTAAAATTTATCTTAATCACTAGAGTAATTTTTATTAACTGATATCTGAAATGAAGAAAGTAAATATATAAGTATATGCCTGAACAAGCGCACATAGAGCGTCCGTTTTTCTTGAATTGCTTTAAACTGCAAGAGATATTTCCCTTAAAAATACTAAGATGCCGAAAATGTTACCACCCCTCCCCCTAACCGTTAATTTTTTTTTCCGATACCTGCAGTTCAGTCCCTAAAGTTAGAACTTCTTGAAAATTCACATGTAGAATGGCTCCAACTATTTCAGCGATCAGGGCAACAAATATGCATCAGTCGTTTTCCAATCAGTTCAAGTGTTTCTCATTATCACAGGAACACACAGTTTTGGACCTTGGCCCTTGTATATGGCACTACAACAGGTAGGTACCTTCTGGCAGTTTGCTTTTCACTGTATTACTATAACTGCCATAATAAATTATTTACCTATTTGTTTGTTAATTTATCTAATTATTTATTTCTTTAATTATGTATTTATTGTTTACATTTTTATTTGTTTGTGTGTTTTGATGTTTTATTCCTTTTTTTCATAATTTATGGGATCAAACCATTTCTGTTTCGACAACGGAAGAACTGGTTTATCAGAATCAGTTTAATCAGAACTGTTTCGGGATATGGATATATAATCCAACTGAAAATGGCGGTTCGATTTAAGCCTTTCTTGTTTCAGAGGCTATTTTGTGGGAAATACGCCCAACTTTTGACAAGAACGCTTTCTCGCAATCAAAAAATGCAATTCTCAAAAGACCAGAAAATGTTTTATTTAGTAAACAATTTACAAAGAGCCCAGAATCACTCGTCAACCTACCTTATTTATCACATATTTTTTGCACAATCTGAAGTTAATACCAAATGCATAATACATCCCAGTGTCCATAAACAATAACTTCAAGTCAAGGTCGGTTTCCAAGTTCTCATACATTTGCTGTATTTCTGCCTTACTAGTCTTGTTCATGGCCAGTGCGGCGTTTTGTGCATTCAATCTTTTTGTAAAGAGCTTCTCCGAGTTTCATTGTAGCACAAGAGCAAACCCTTATGGTCGCTCGTTGAAATGACTTGTTAAAGAACTTCAACACGAAAATTTGTTTCCCGCCTTGCATCGCTCAAACCATGTAGTTCCCAGCCTCTCAGATCGAGTAGACCCCTTTGTTCATTCCGCAGACCACGTAAGAACGTGTGTTCGGAAAATTTTGGGGAAACCTTTTCAGTGTGTTCCAAATGTCGTACGACGCATGCGTACATACTTAAATTGGTTTTTTTCCCTACAGGTGTATACAGCGGGTGGGGCGCCTCTTTAGCTGTCAATTTGGAAACATTCAATATATCGCAGGTAACAGTGATGCTCACTCACTCACTTGCTCACTCACTCACTCACTTGTTCACTTTTTTCTTAATCGTAAGGCTTTTGATACCACCCGAAAACACAATTTCGATCAAGTAGTTGAAAAGACGCATCATTTTCTAGCCAGGACGATGAATAAAAACACAATACATACTGCAGGCAGTTTGAAGGTTTGCAAACGTCAGGTCTTTGTACGTTTCCTGCGATTTTGTTCCGTCGATTCTCTTCTTTTTCGGTTACAAGTTTTTTTCAGGACATAGCTTGACCTTGTTTAATTTTATACCAAAACCAATTTTTACGACTTAAAAGTTAAGCTTTGATCCCAAAATGCTCGATAAAAACCTTCCTGTCGGAGCTCGTGCCGAACAAGTTCCTGTCTTGAAGACGCAATGCTAAAGACCTTCATAAAACTGAGCAAACTTTTGAGGAAAAAGCCTCGTCTCAATTATCCTTCATAAAACTGAAAATTGGAATCATACATGGGGCTATTCATTTAGGGGTCCTTAACCACGCTCCCGATGTAGAAAGCGAAGCTTAATTCTTAATTGAGTACAACTGAATACGTTTCTGTTTTTGTCTCTCAGGGAGAAGCAGGCTGGATTGGATTTTACGCCACAATTGCTGGGATTGGTTCTGGTCTTCTACTGGCCAGGTAACCCTTTTTGGTTGTGGTATTTAATTCTTCTCTCTTTTTCCAAACTGAGATAATACTTTTATTATATTTTGTTTGGCTCTGTTTTTGTTCTTTTTTTTCGTTTTTTACTTTTTTCTCTTTCTGTCTTCTTTCTTTTTTATTTGTCCTCTTTCAATCATGTTCCTGACTGTCTTTTTTTACTACCTTCTTTTACTCTTTTTCTTTCATTTACTCTACTTTTTCTCAACACTTTTTTTACTTTATTTCCATATTATTTCATGACCCTCTGCTTTTTCACTTCCCTTTGTAGCTGGTTGGTTACAATTACTTCCAGTTTTAGACTTCCAGTTTATTTAGGGCAAAGCCATTATCTCATAACCAATAGAAACCAAAAATATACACCCGGGAAATTTATCCTGATATTGATAGGATATTATGTTGATGTTATGGCTAGCAAACGGCGCTGAATCTTTTTCAGAAAAAAAAAACAATATTGTTCAGGATGGCTAGAATGTTGAAAAACGCGTGCCCATGGTTTCCTTGAAAAAAAGAGCAAACCGTTAACTGGAAATGAAGCTAGTTTCCCTTTTTTTCTCGCTTCCCGCCTTTTCGAACCCCGTAGCCTTCACGGGGGGGGGGGGGGGGGG
>JAOBYE010056345.1:9511-21563 GCA_025403585.1 Parazoanthus swiftii
AGTGCATCAACTACTACATTAAAAGATTTGCTCTCACCGGGAGCAAAGGTTTGGAATTCGCTTCCGAAAGACTTGCATCATTACATAATTTGCATCGGACATTATGTAACAGCTTATAAATCACACTAATGTTTTGACGAAATAACTTGGTTTTAAATTCATAGACAAACAAGTGAAAATTTTATGCAAAATTGCAAAACTCTAAAACTCTAGACTCTAGCACAGCACAAATGTTAAGAAACTTCTTTCGCAAGAAGAAATTGCCACATCAAGGAAACCAGTATATCTTTTTAGCAAATTAGTTAAGCAGCATTTTAATGCGAGTCGCACCAAAGTGACATTCTTAAAAACAGATGCATGCAGGCACAAAAGAAATTCGAAAAGTTCTACCCCACGTGAGGAAGGGTTCTGAATCTATCTACCTAGGCTCTTGAAGAGGGTCAGAGAGGCCGAAACTTTGAGCAAACTGAACGTTTTAAAGCTGAAATATTGGACTTGGTTAATTAACCCTCACATGTGGATATATGTTTTTCAGTAAATTCAAGCGGCCATTATCACCAGCATAGAGTCAATTCCTCCAGTTTCCGAAACTGAATCGCACCGACTAGTAAAGGAGAAACTTTTCCTTCGCAAGGATCAAAGATTTGGAATTCGGAGTTTATTAACGAACCAACTAACTTCACAAGAACCAAAGGTTTTGAATTCTGGAGTTTATTAACTAACTAAATTAGTATAGCTTTGAAATCTCTGGAGTTCCTTGAACTAAAACAACTCGAAATATTTATCTTTATTATGTTTTAATTCTTTATGGGTGGAATAAACTGTTTTTGTCATAATTACTCAGCATTATTACCACTACCACTACAAAAGCCTGATGAGTAGTACTAACATATAAAACACAAAAGAACCTACTTCACAGGGTTCTGAAAAGCGAATTTGACCGCCTCTTGCGGCGACGTAACAGCTATAAACTTGTCTTGCTAACTTACAATGCGGGTTTTGTTGGCAAACTCGTACAGATCGTGCCAACTGTATTTTTACAAGTAGGCCTCGTACTTCAAAACATATCGGAAACCTTTCTACTTGTCATCTTCTAATCTGATTGATGATTTAAGAAGTCAGCTGTCCTCGGATCAGAATCAAGTTGATTGAAATGGATATAGACCAGCATCACTCTTTTCTGTAAGTTACCTTATCTCACTCACAGATAATCATAAAGTTCCCTTGATAGATAGACTCTGAGCATTATCTGAATTGGTACTTTCCCAATTTCCTTGGGTTGATAGACTCTACAATGACTATGAATACTGTCTGGAATGGTACATTTCACATTACATGCAGATATTAGCTCCGTAGTTAGCAAACAGGTATATTCTAGTTTGAAAAACAAAGAAATCTCTCAAAACGATAGTTTTGTTGTTTTCTTAGTTTAATATTGTAACACTAAAGATTCTAAGTTATTAGTCAATAAAAGTTTGAGAAATTTTATCAAAATCCACTGTTCTGGCAGAGTCAGGATTGGAGAAATATGGAAGCGAATTACGACATGGAAAGTGGGATTCCATCAGGCGCGTGTCACAAAACACCAACAAGCATCGACAAAACAGTCCCTCCACTGGAATCCACAAGAAAAGAACATATCACCTGGAAAACAAAACATACTAAAAGCTTAGAACTCCTGAAATCCTTGGATGGTTTAAACAGTTTTGACAGAAACAAAAAAGCCAGTGGATACATTTAGTACAGTATAGAATAACATATTTTTTCGTTACTTTGAATACTATCTGAAAAGTTTTTCACAAAATCCTGAAGCTAGCAGGCACGTCCGACTCTAATTTAAGGAAACAAATAAATCTCAACACAATAATTTTTGTGCTTTCTCGATTTAAAGTCAAAACATTGAATATTTCAAGCTCTAACGTACTTATTTATAACTGAAAATTCCGGCATGCATATAAAGGATCTACAACTGAATGCAAGTTGATGTGAGTTGTTTTCTATTGCTGTTACATCATAATATTTTTGCAAATTGTGCACATGCGTCAGTTTGAAGTACCAGCTTCAGTTCAAAACATGTTCATTAATACTGGTTGCGTGATAAAAACTTTCAGTCCAAGTTTAGACCAATTATAAGTGCACACGACAAGGTAGAATGTATGACATAAAAAATTGACACTCACGCACGCAAACAGATATAGGGTGATACACATGCAACGAGTGAACACTACAACGCATGTGTGGGCACCATACACTCAACACTAGATTAATACAACACCTCACGCGCATTACTATGTAAAAACTGCCTCTCATCCAACCAAGGGTTTTCCGCTGTAACAGTGACACCAACTCCATCCCTTTTATACAAGGGTTGTACGGAATACTCAGGCCAATTAAGGCATGGGACAAAAATTTGGAAAGACCCCAGCATCGCTTTATTCAGATTTATTCGCAAATGTTTTTGGCAGCAGTCGTAGTTTCCGAATCTTCACGGAGTGTCATTTAAAATGCTCGTGCAAATTCATTGTCTTGAAGTTCATCAACAGAGCTGAATAACGTCTGCACATTGGTCAACTAGTGTCGAGTGCAGGCCCCTTCCTCAGAACTTCCACCTGCTCTATGAGCTATTTCTTCGGTCAACCGCCCCATTTTACGAGCATTCCGTTCTCGATCTTATCTTTAAAACCAATTGTCAGAGGAGCAAAAAAACAGATTACGACTTTTACTAATGCTTGATTTTAAAGCAATCTTTGACTTTGTGTACATCCCTTAACCTGTAGTGTACAGGAGATAGGATTAAAAGATCAGTTTTAACAAACTTTTACTTAAAGTTTCCGAAACTGCAGTTCACAGTTCCTTCATCAGAAAGTTTGTATAGTAAATTCCGATTATTCAGCATTTATACGGTGTAGTGTAATGTTATGTAAGTACGTATTATTACTTAGACAATAGCAATTGTGCTTGGCGGTAATTAAATGCAGATTGTTGCATCCGCGCTTGGTTTAAAATACAATTTAAAATACTATTTAAAATACAATTTTAAAATACAATTTAGGGTTGTTTCTGTTTCAAAATATTAAGAGGTGTTGAAGCTAAAACTTGGATTTTCTTTCACGCTGTTAAATTAGTTAGCGTAGAAGTTTTAGTGCAGGTCCGAGAGCGCCGATGTAATTTGTGCAATTTTCACCGTTGCGAAGGCCTCGAACCGGTTCAAAATGGCTGAAACCGTTAACGGTCTCGTCCTCAGCATAGAATACTCAATAAGCAAAGTCAGTTCATATTGCCATATCTAATAATAGTTCACCAAGACCTTCCATCTGACAAAGTTTGGAGGATTTCAGTTTTTCAAAGTTGCGCGACATGGTCGATATTTACTGATAGCCGCTCTTAAGAAACCTTCTTGGCAAGAAGAAATTACCGCATCAAGAAAACTATACCTTTTTAGCAAATTAGTTAAGTAATATTTTAACGCGAGTCGCTCTTAAACACAGATACATGCAGGCACAAAAGAAATTGGAAAAGTTGTACTCCACGCGAGGAAGGGTTCTGAATCTAACCATCTAGGCTCTTGAAGAAGGCTGAGTCAGAGAGGCTGAGATTTTGAGCAAACTAAACGTCTTAAAGCTGAAATTTTGGACTTGATTACTTGACGCTTACATATGGATATACATTTTTCAGTAAACTCAAGTGGCCAGGATCACCAGCATAGAGTCAATTCCTCTAGTTTTGGAAAATGAATCGCACTGACTACTTAAGCAGAAACTTTTCCTTCACAAGGATCAAAGGTTTGGAATTCGGAGTTTATCAACGAGTAAACTGACTTCAGAAGAACCAAAGGTTTGGAATATCTGAAGTTTATCAACTAACTAAGTTTTTCCAGCTAAGAAAAGCTCTTACGGTACGTTTCTCTGGAGTTCCTGTACTAAAACAATTCGAAAACTTTATCTTTAATATGTTGTAATTTTTTTATGGGTGGACTAAATCTGTTTATGTCATAATTACTCAGCATGATTACCACCGCCACTACAAAAATCTGATGAGTAGTACTAACATATGAAACATAAAAGAGTCAGGATTGGAGAAATATGGAAACGAATTACCACATGGAAAGTGGGATTCCATCAGTCGCACGTCACAAACCACGAACAAACATCGACAAAACAGTCCCTCACTGGAATCCACAAGAAAAGAGAAAAGAAAGTATCACCTGGAAAAAAGAAAACATACTAAAAGCTAAGAACCACGGGGAAATCCTGGGATGTCTTAAACAATTTTGACGATACAAAGAAGCCAATATCATATTTTTTCGCTACTCTTTGTTAGATAGATTCTGTGAATAATATCTGAAAAATTTTACATAGAATCCTGAAGCTAACAGATAGGTCCGACTCTAATTTAAGGAAACAAACAAATCTCAGCACAATAATTTTAGTGCTTTCTTGATTTAAAGACAAAATATTGAAGATTTCAAGCTCTAACGCATATATTTATAACTGAAAATTCCGGCGTGCATACGGATCAACAACTGAATGCAAGTTGATGTGAGTTGTTTTCTATTGCTGTTACATCATACTTTTGCAAATTATCACGTGTGTCAGTTTGAAGTACCAGTTTCAGTTCAAAACAAGTTCATTAATATTGGTTGTGTCGTAAACACGTTAAATTGATGCGTGACTTTAGGCTCGCCAGTTCAAGTTAGACCAAGTGCACGCGACAAGTTAGAATGTCTAATATATTCAATTGACACTCACGCACGCAAACAGATATAGGGTGATACACATGCAACGAACGCATGTGTGGACACCATGCACTCAGATTAATACAACACCTCACAGGCATTACTATGTAAAAACTGCCTCTGATCCAATCAAGGGTTTTCCGCTGTAACAATGACACCAACTCCATCCCTTTTATACAAGGGTTGTACGGAATACTCAGGCCAATTAAGGCATGGGACAAACATTTGGAAAGACCCCCAGCATCGATTTAACCAGATTTATTCAGTCTATTCTTTAGCAAATGTTTTTGGCAGCAGTCGTAGTTTAAAAATCTTAAGGAAGTGTCATTTAAAATGTTCGTTGAAATTCATTGTCGTGGAATTCATCAACAGAGCTGCGCATAGTTTTAAATATAACAGACTAATTATGTCTTTAGGCCGGGAAAGAACGATCTGGGATTGGGACCTAGAGCCTGCATCGCAGGCTACAGGTAATTTAGCAGAACGAAAACAGAGTCTATCTTGAACCATGTTCAAGAGTGACCTATTCACCTCAAAGCATGTTAATGCTAGAAAAATAGTTTTGACGAAAGCAATCTAGTTTTCTGCATTGACGAGTAAACTAAATGTGGATACCAACTCCCGTCCACGCAAGGGTTGAATCATATAACCGTGATACAAACTGCCTCCTTTTCACACAAGGGGAGTATCGTGTAACCATAATACCAACTCCTTCCCTTCTACACAAGGGTTGTATTGAACAACCATGATACCAACTGCCTCATTTCTACACAAGAGTTGTATTGAATCACCATGATACCAACTCCTTCCCTTCTACACAAAGGTTGTGATGAATAACCATGAGCCAACTGCCTCCCTTCTACGCAAGGGTTGTATTGAACAACCATGATACCAACTGCCTCCTTTCTACACAAGGGTTGTATTGAATAACCATGATACCAACTCCTTCCTTTCTACACAAGGGTTGTATTGAATAACCATGATACCAACTCCTTCCCTTCTACACAAGGGTTGTATTGAACAACCGTGATACCAACTGCCTCCTTTCTACACAAGGGTTGTATTAAACAACCATGATACCAACTCCTTCCCTTCTACATAAGGGTTGTATTGAATAACCATGATACCAACTTCTTCCTTTCTACACAAGGGTTGTATTGAATAACCATGATACCAACTCCTTTCCTTCTACACATGGGTTTATTGAATAACCATGATACCAACTCCTTCCCTTCTACACAAGGGTTGTATGAAATAACCATGATACCAACTGCCTCCTTTCCAAACAAGGGTTGTATTGAAAAACATGATTCCAGCTCCTTCCCTTCTACACAAGGGTTGTATTGAATCACCATGATACCAACTCCTTCCCTTCTACACAAGGTTTGCATGAAATAAACATGATACCAACTTCTTCCCTTCTCCTTTCACTATTTATAAGATGTTTCAAAACAATATAAAAAAGATCGCCAAGTTACCAATAAACTTAAAATCACAAGATATTGGTCAAAGTCGGGTTCCTTGATGTGGGTACGATTATTAGTGCTAATCCTAATCCTGGACAGAGTTGAGTTAGTTCAATCCACTGTACCCGGGACAGGGGCCTGACCCGGGACTAGCACTAATCAGGCTTTTAAACAACCGGGCCCTGGAAAACTGCAAGTTCAAATTTATTAATATCGTATACATTTGTACATAGCTAATCTAGGTGGGCAGTGAAAAGTTTGATTAAGGTTAAGAAAAAAGAAAAGAGAAAAAAGAGAAATAACAAATGACGCCGGATTTCAGATAGTATGTACACGGATTATAAAGTAGTTGGAACATGTGAAGAAACGGAATGACATTTGGATTACTAGAGTAAATAGGTAAATAAAGATAAAGATAAAGATTTTGCTATTAATTTACTTGAATAGTTTTGAAAAGTTGAAAATTATCATCCTGATGCAACATAATCATCTTGTTCTTGTAGTACATCCAATAAATTCTCTTGCATCAGTTTCTTAAACATGTGTTTAGAGAAACGACAGAGTTTTGAAGGGATACTGTTCTTTACTTTGATGCCTATTCTCGAGTGCATCGACTACTTTATTAAAAGATTTGCCCTCACCGGGAGCAAAGGTTTAGAATTCGCTTCCGAAAGTTTTACAGAACAAAGCCACTTAAATCTTTTAAAATAAGGCTGCATGAAGTTGCTAAATCTGCATCGGATGTCGTGTAACGGCTAATGAATCACACTAATGTTTTTACAAAACAACTTGATTTGTAAATTAATAGACAAACAAGTGAAAACTTTATGTGATTTTTCTCCGCTTCTTTACTTCAAGCAGTATTTGATACAGTTTCTACTACAGGGTCGCTAGTACTGAGAAGCGTTTGGATTTCTCGGCACAAAATAAAAACTCAACTTCCCTGAACATCGCCAGAACTGATTCATTATTAATTCTCAGTGGCAAAGATGAAATACAGGTTACAAAGCATATTCTTCTTGTAGGAAAAGAAATCGATTTATGGAAAATGTATTACTATTATCAAGCTCACATATTGACCGCCTCTTGCGACGTGAACACCAGTTATAAACTTGTCTTGCTAACTTATTATGCGGGTTTTGTTGGCAAAATCGTACAGATCGTGCCAACTGTATTTTTACAAGTAGGCCTCGTACTTCAAAACATATCGGAAACCTTTGTATACTTGTCATCTTCTAATATAGACTCTGCGAATACTATCTAAAAAGTTTTTCACATAATCCTGAAGCTAGCAGGCACGTCTGACTCTAATTTTTAAGGCAACAAGCAAACCTTAACACCATGATTTTGGTGCTTTATAAGTTTAAAGTCAAAATATTGAAGATTTCAAGCTCTAACGTATATATTTATAACTGAAAATTCCAGCATATATACGGATCTACAACTGAATGCAACTTGGTGTGAGTTGTTTTCTATTACTGTTACATCATAATATTTTTGCAAAACATGCACGTGCGTCAGTTTGAAATACTAGGTTCAGTTCAAAACATGTTCGTTAATATTGGTTATGTGGTAAACACTTTTCATTTTGATGCGTGACTTTACGCTCGCCAGTTCAAGTTTAGACCAAGTGCACGCGACAAGATAGAATGTATAATATATCCGATTGACACCCACGTACCCAAACAGATATAGGGTGATACACATGCAACGAGTGAACACTACAACGCACGTGCTGGCACGCATGCATTCAACACTAGACTAATACAACACCTCACGCGCATTACTTCGTAAAAACTGCCTCTCATCCAGCCAGGGGTTTTCTGCTTTAACAGTGACACCAACTCCATCCCTTCTATACAAGGGTTGTACGGAATACTCAGGCCAAATCAGGCATGGGATAAAAATTTGGAAAGAACCCCAGGATCGCAGTCTATTGTTTTGTAAATGGCATCGGTCGCAGTTTCTGAATCTTCGCGAAGAGTGTCGTTTAAAATGCTCGTGAAAATTCCTTGTCTTGAAACGCTGAATAACGTCTGCGCATGCGTCAACTAGTGTCGAGTGCAGTCCCATTCCTCGGAACTTTCACTTGCTCTACGAGCTATTTCTTCGGTCAGCCGCCCCATTTTACGCGCATTCCTTTCTGGATCTTTTTAAAAGAAGTTGCGAAACAGATTACGACTTTTACTAATACTCGACTTTAAAGCAATGTTTGATTTTGTGTACATCCCGTAACCTGTAATGTACAGGCCGGGAGATATGTTGTTTCTCAGTTGTTTTTGGAGTATATGTGGAAGTATAAACCTACCGTTTCCAGGAAAACTCTTATTCTTAGTAGAAAACCAATGTGCTCACGGTAAGTTTTAAAATTGCCGCCATTTCCAATATGTTGCAACTGTCACTCCCATTTCCCGATCGCGGGCTCACGTGCCGTTTTGTTAGTTTGGTTGTTTATTTGTACCATGCACTAACAGTTTCTGACTTGCATCACCTTGGATGTGAAACGTGCCAAAATTGGAACTGAATTCGAACTACCCAGTAAGGCAATCCAAGTTTGGAATGTTCAGATAGTAAACTGTATGTTTAATGATTACCTTTAGTGTATATTCATTCGTGTAATTGAAAACCCAACTAAATCAGCACAAGTATCTCTCCAAGGCCCGGACAAAACTCGACTTTTTCAAGAGTGAACAAAGTTATTGTTCGGGTCGACTTAAATTAAATTTTTCGGCTGTTTAGGTCAAACGTCGAACTTAGTGGAGACGAACCAAGTTTCAGACCATCCGTCAGGAGCAGACGGTTAACGCACGTCTTGATCAAACGGTCCAAATAGAATCAAATTCTTTATTTTTCTTAAAAACGATATATACAAGTAAACACTTACAAGTTTTTCGACCAAAATAAGTCTATTTACTTTCAAAACCTAGTTAGTAGCTAAAATATTTCAGATAAAAAGGTTGTTGTATGGAATAGGCGTTATACCGACTCCCTCCCTTCCACACAAGGGTTGTATTGAATCACCAAGACACCAACTTCTTCCCTTCTACACAAGGGTTGTATTGAATAACCATGATACCAACTCCTTCCCTTCTACACGAGGGTTGTATTGAATAACCGTGATATCAATTTCTTCCCTTCCACACAAGGTTTGTAAGGAACAACCGTTATACCAACTTCTTCCCTTCCATACAAAGGTTGCATGAATTACCGTGATACCAACTTCTTCCCTTCCACACAAGGGTTGTATTGAATAACCATGATACCAACTCCTTCCCTTCTACACAAGGGTTGCATTGAATCACCATGATACCAACTCCTTCCCTTCTACACAAGGGTTGTGTTGAATCACCATGATGCCAACTTCTTCCCTTCTACACAAGGGTTGTATGGAATAACCATGGAACCAACTCCTTCCCTTCTACACAAGGGTCGTATGTATTAACCATGATACCAACTCCTTCCCTTCTACACAAGGGTCGTATGACTAACCATGATACCAACTCCTTCCCTTCAACACAAGGGTTGTATTGAATCACCAAGACACCAACCTTTTCCCTTCTACACAAGGGTTGTATGAATAACCATGATACCAACTCCTTCCCTTCAACACAAGGGTTGTATGGATTATCCGTGATACCAACTTTTTCCCTTCTGCACAAGGGTCGTGTTGAATAACCGTGATACTAACTCCTTCCCTTCTACACAAGGGTCGTACTGAATAACGTGATACCAACTCCTTCCCTTCTACACAAGGGTCGTATTGAATAACCGTGATAGCAACTTCTTTCCTTCTACACAAGGGTCGTTTTGAATAACCGAAATACCAACTCCTTCCCTTCTACACAAGAGTTGTATGGATTAACCGTGATACCAACTTTTTCCCTTCTGCACAAGGGTCGTGTTGAATAACCGTGATACTAACTCCTTCCCTTCTACACAAGGGTCGTATTGAATAACGTGATACCAACTCCTTCCCTTCTACGCAAGGGTCGTATTGAATAACCGTGATAGCAACTTCTTTCCTTCTACACAAGGGTCGTTTTGAATAACCGTGATACCAACTCCTTCCCTTCTACACAAGCATTGTATTGAATAACCGTGATACCAACTCCTTCCCTTCTACTCAAGGGTCGTATTGAATAACCATGACACCAAGTCCGCCCTTTCAAACTAACGAGCGATTGGACAACGATAAATATTCGATTCATTTATTTTTCTTAGAAACGATACAAGTAAAAATTTGCAAGTTGCTAGACCACTCTAGTCACTTTTAAAATCTAGTTGGTAGCTAAAACATTTCGGTAAAATCCTATGATTCTTTTATCCATTGTATCCCTCCATCTGTGTCTAGTTATAATCCTGGGTCAAGTTATGAAACGAATCCTTGAAGTTGCTGAATATGTGTATAACCCTTTTAGTGATCATTCACTATTTATGCCGGAAGGAGTCAATATGGTCTAAAAGCACATATAACATATGCAAGTATGTAACAACAAGCAACCGGTAGGATTATCATTGCATTGAATTGAATTGCAAGCATTTCATGTAGCTTTACTACTAAATAGCGTATTTATCCCTGAAGGACTCCGTAAACTTTTAGCATCCCCGGTTTAATATTAAAAAACATTAAACATGACAGCATGTATCTGTTGTTGAACACCCGGCATAAATAATAAATAGTCCCTTATGAAAAGCTTCTTTAACAGTCTACTCCAAGACGGTGCTACAACAAAGTTTAAAAGATGCAACTAAAGAGTTTTTTTAGGATATGGCTTGTTTCAGTTATGATAAGAGTTGTTAACGAGATAGTTTGACATTTAAGGATAATTAATCACATGCTGGGGTATCAAATCACAGGGAAAAAAACTTATTGGTTTGTTTAAATGTCATATGGATAAGAAGAAGTAGAGTTTGTTGTTACGAGTTGTTATTAAAATGGTTGTGCTCTGCTACCGCTCGACCACACCGCAGTTATGTGTCTGTCTCTTTCAATTATCTTATTCTATCATGCACACTCACATGATTTGGGTATATGTGTAAATACTCAATGTGAATGCTGCATTTTCTTCTGAAATAGCACCAAACTGTCACTCAGGTATCATGTTCGTCACTTCTGCGCAAGCTGACAATAAAATTTCAATCGTGTCATCCATACACCCGACGGAATAAAATCATAAAAACTTTCAGTTAATTTACAAAAAATCAAGCTGTAGCTGAAGGCTGAATCATCTGTATACATTACTTGCGATGTAAAAATAACAACCACATTCTTTATTAAAACTGGCCAACGTATGCAGTTGGTAATAAAAATTTTAGAAGACCGATGGAATAAAAATTGTAAGGCAAATTTTCTGTTCATAGTTTGGGAAAACCAAGCTATAGCTAAAGATTGAATCACCCGTGTACGACTACTAAAACAACAAAGAGCAACCTCTTTATGAATTACTAGTCACTACACGCCGGAGATACAAAAGGTGAATGAAGATTCTCAGTTTTCTTGATATTTCTTGCGACATCACAGTAAACGAGTTTGGCAGCGTCCAAGCCCCAGATGAAATCTAGGTGCTCCCATGGTTTGATTTCCTTGTTATACATAACCGTATTCGGTGGCAGTCTTTTCAGCAGTAGCTGAACATCCTTAGGATCCGCTAGCCAGTCCCGCCCGCCCCAGTACAGCGCGACCGGAACATCAAACGCTGAAGCATTATACAAAGGCGGAGTTTTCTAAAACCAGAGTTAAAACTGTCAATGAGAGAAATTTCCTTCTAAACAAATTGAACTTTACGTATCAGATTTTCACGTCTTCTTTGATGAACTGTCTACAAACATATATCAAAATTAATGAAGTAAA
>JAOBYE010056456.1:0-21558 GCA_025403585.1 Parazoanthus swiftii
ACGGAGTATATTTTCTCCCAACTAGCCGCAATATAATGTGGAATTGACGGCTCAGAATCGCAATTAGTTTATAATATTTTGGCAGTTACAAGGATTTTGGCTGTCACTAAATTTATTTGGCTTTCTTTACTAAGAATGAATTGTTTCAGTTTTAACTTTGAAGGGTGTTTTTTTTAGTGCAGTTTTCTACATGGTATTTTTGAGTTAATGTTAAATATGTGGGCTTCATTTGCACCTCCCAACACTTTTATATGGGAGCACCCTCTGGGCTACAACCTGGAGCAGTCCCAGATGTTGGGGGGGGGGGGAGGTTCAGACAAACCTCTTCCACTCACTTGAGTTCTGGTCATCCATCATAATATGCAAACCTTATTCTGCATAAATACATGAAGAGGATTAACTACAGTATTTTTTATTAAACGTGTTTTGAGATTTACATGTGCCGAAAATTAATTCGATTTGCTAGACAAGTGAAGACTGCCAGTTTGACAATACAATCAATACTGAGGTCCATTATAGCAAAAGATCTTTGAGAGCTTAATTAAAACTCAACAGGTTCAGTCTAATCAGCCAATCTCTGAAAAGTGATACGGTAATTTTGATGAGTGCTTGCTAATCAAATAAGAAACCAACTATCTCCTTACAGTTACATGTAACACCTCTCCCCTCCACCACCACTGATATTTATCATCACCAATCCTACTGCCGAGGAGAAACCTCTGGAGATGATAGGTACTTATTGGTGCTAATATGAAACAAGAAAATCATTTGTTTTCAAATCTTGGGGTAAAAAATCTTCACTAAATTTGCCGCCCATATCCTTGAGGGCGACTTTTCCTTCCCCTACCCCTGTTAGTGTTAGTCCTGGGATTCAGAAAACATTTATATTAATAATGTACAGAATGGCTTAATAAGACCAACCTATTTTCTCGGACGGGCACTGTATGATCTCAATTCCTGGACACAGTTCGCAGAATTTTTCTTTCATACTAGCAAGGGGTTCGCTTGCAATGACGCGAACTCTTTCGTCTGCACCCTGGCCTGCTACGAGTCCATTTTCTCGAAGAATGTCCACCATTACGCGAGTGAACTTGCCAGTTCCGGCACCCAGTTCTAGTACCGTTTGTGCCATATTTTCCGAATTAGTGGCGTTCAATATGCCAAGATTCTTGAGCAAATACTCCACTGACTCGCGAGTGTATGAGGGTCGCACACGATTGTAAAGGGTCGATTCAGAAAATCCTTTCTTGGCAATATGGTGAACTTCGCTATCGCTCATGGTAGACGACTTTCTGATGGGACAAACACCAAGATACTTCGCAATATATCCAAAAAAGTCTCTGTGAGGTATTGCTCCCAAACATATATTCTTACTGTTAAGAAATTTTAAGCTAATGCGCTTTAGCTTGGGCATATCTTATTGCGATCAGTCCAAAAGAAACCAATGATAAGACCACAGGCAGCCAAAGCTTATAATGCGAAACTTGCAAGATCGAATCGGAAATAGTTGGGCGCGATTTGAAGCCATTTTGAGCGACAAAGTTACGGAGACTTCCCCCATATCACGCACACACACACAAGTGAGTCCACTTTATAAGTACACGGTGAACTTAGGGTAAATAAGTATTATTTCCACAGTGGGTGAACTCTGTTTTGCAAGTTTCGCATTATAAGCTTGGGCTGCCTGTGATCCGAGACAACGAAGCCCAAGTGGGGAGGGCAAGGGACGGGTGGACAGCGCGACGGGAAACTTGAGGGGTTTGGTAGGGTATAGGGGAGGTTTTAAAAGAAAATGAAAGGACCAATTTCCATATATTAAAATTCAGCCTGAAACAAAAGACATCAACACGAGGCTCTGGGGAATAATCCATGCAAACTCTATATTTAATTGCAGTTGTGAAATAAAAACAAATGGCCACGTGACATGCATTTTCCAACTGGTGTGTGCAATTGGCAAAATAAAGATGTTGCTGTAAAATGTTGTTTTATTTATAACTATTAGCTTTGCATACTGAACAAACAACAACTGCAAAAGTTTAAGATTCTGGCTCTGAACTTCCACATCCTCTCACGTACTGATGTCCTTCCCCAAGAGTACCTAATGATTTGAATTTGTTTTATCAGATGCTCTGTACAAGAGGTGTTCTAATACATTTCAATCAGGATAAAAGTTCTTCCCATTAACATTAATAATAATAATATAGAAATATTAACAATAAAAGGATCATTAGGAGGTTGAGTGTATTGCAGATAGTCTCGCTACGCTCCTGAGGCTCCGCTAAGAAACTCGACTCCTTGTCCTTCCACTTGATACCAGTTTGGGGAAAACTGTACCCTTTGCTTATACCAAAAATAGAAAATGACACCCTTTTCACATGCCACCAGTGATAAGAAGTACGTTTTGTAATTTAAAACAAAACGGCAAACGAGCGTTGTCGCATATCAACGACTCTCTTGTACAATTTTCATTTGGTTATACCTTAAAATACTTAGGTAGCAATAATTCGTGCATTCGTGTTATTTGGACGGCCCTAAATGATTGTTTTTACTCTTTATATACTTCAAGCTAGCCTGAAATCCCTACCCTTTATATACTTGGAGCCAGAAATCCCTACCCCTTTTAGGTTTTCAGAAGGAAAAGAGATCCCTTTCAGGTTGGGTGCATGCTCTCTGGTTTAGCCCGAAATTAGGAGTACCTTGCCGACTATGTAGTATCTGAACTTGGTGTCCTGATTAAAGATATTTACATATGCTCCTTTAAACGAACCGTTTCGTTTCTCTCTTACAGACATTTTTGCGCTGTTCATTTTTGTGAAACAATATCTTAGAAGCCTTTTAAACTAGTGCTCCAAAGAACAATACTGGTCCTGATGACTAGCAACCAAGAGGGCAGTATTTGACGACTTAAATTAATTATGTTCACAAATGTTATAACAATTTGGCTGGCTATATATGGAAATATTTGATCTTGAACTGAAAAGGTAAAACTTTGCGAGTCTGGAGTGATCTATCCAGCAAAAACAAGTTTTGAAAGCAAAATCTAATTTGCATAATTATAAATTATTTAGTGCCAAAAGAGCTATTTACTCTCCACAACTCAAGGTTACAGTTTTAGTAGGTTTGTCCTCGACATGTTGCACACTTCTCGTACGGCCTTGTGAAGATGCATCTGTTTTTACCATTATGCGTCTTTTCCTATCAGACTGGCCTGTATCTTCACTGCGTATGCTTTGAGTAGTAACAGCGAGCATTAGGACACTCACCGAAAGTTCCAGTATCCTCGATACAGTCTGGGTCGCAAACCAACTCCATTCATTTTCGACGAAGGCGCTTTCGTTTTGCACTCCAAATTCTGTACTTGTTGCCGCGTAGATGGACAACACAAAGTACGGCATTCCAAGCAAAGCACAAGCAAAAATGAGCCGTAACAGGCGGCGTAGCCTCTCTGATTCTGCTTGAAAAGAATAGTTGTAGGTGGCAATTTGGTGAGAGGCGTTCAAATTATTTCTCATGCGAGCTCCTGCGACCAGATAACCAACAGTGATGAGCAAACCCCAGATTGAGAAGGTCACTTGACATATGAGAACCATAAGGCTTGCTACAGGTTTGAACAAGACAACAAGGTCAGCTACAACCAGATAGACGATATCCACAGATGTAATAGCAAGAAAAACGGGTAGTCGTGTTAGCTTGGAAGGCCCCAGAGTGGTTTTTGTGCTGTCAAGAAATATTAGCAGCAAGATACTGACAGCGGAGGTAACACAGGCTCCGCCAACGCCAGTCAGAATTATGGAGGTGAACGTCAGGCCTTCTGAAGTTCGCACCAGATCCGAGTATGGGTTGAGGAAGAGGACAATCGATCGGGTAGAACCCATGACCACAAGCATCATGTTCAGTGACGGAAAATGGTACTTCTTTCTCTGAAACAATCCTCGCGAGACCCACAGTACAATGGCGGCGTATGCGACTACGAGCAGGTACAAAGCGCCAAATATGCTGCAGTAACAATACCAGAGCTCTCTCCAACTGCGTGAAACTTCGCCCCAGTTTGGCGCAGGCTCAGCCCAAGTGAGACTTCCACTTTCTGCAGGTTTACTCGCCATTCTTGAATGAGCTCCCTACGCAACAAAATGCAATTTATATTTTTACGAGTACTCCTTTACACGTTTTTTTGTATAAGAATAATTTTGTAGGAACAATGAGGCTCAAATTGGCCAAAATTTAAGAACAAGCTGAGGCTCGAGCTCGATAGCTAATTTTTTTCCTGGGATAATCACTGGAACTCGTTCCGGAAAATGACTCTGCGGTCCATAATAAATCCGCGGGGATGAATTGATCAAAAATACACCCGCAAAGCAACTCGTTTTCCAATACGTGTATTGCAATACCTTATGCTAAGTTTTTATTCGATTTAAACCACATATAGAAATAAGAACAACTGAAGAACAATTCGTAGCTCGAATCACCAAAAAATTAAAAGCATTGAGCCTCGGCAAAAATTTATTGGTTCTTACAAAAAAAGTGTGTAATGAACTTTATTCTTTTTGACCGTAGAAAGCAAGTGATCCTTGCTCTACTTCAAACTAACCAAAAATGGTAACTAGAAATAATTCACACTGAGCTACAGCTGTACCCAGGGTACTAGAGGCGATACTTGCTCCAATCGAATAATTCACATTAAAACGCGGCTTGTCTGGATGTGAATTCTTCGATTTGAGCGAGTATTGCCGCTAGCTCCCAGGGTAATAAGCTGGTATATAGACCCACAAATCGGCTCTGTTGGTTTCAGCGAGCACTCAGGCTAACATACAACATTCAGTTGGCATTTGAATAAAGAAGGTAACACTTTTTGCAATTAGTGTTCCTGTTTCCATAATGTTTCGCTTCACAAGAATTACAATATGTTAGAATTAGAATTAATAAAAAGACGTACCGTGCTTGGAGATGTTTCTTGCGAGGCGTTAAAGAGCCAATCAGTTCTGCAGCAAACTCTTTTTCTACAAGAATCAATTAAGCACACACAAAATATTCATCATAACAACAACTCGTTAATTAGTTTGATTTGCCTAAAAATAAATGCAGGAGTTTGGAGACTCTTTGAGATGCGAGGTTTTTATGAAAGACGAAAGACTTTGTACCTATTCACGCTTGCTGTCATTGTTCCAGAGCGTTATCTAGAACGACAATCAAACAACATGAGGATATACGAAAATAATTAATATGGTTCCTTGATTGACTTCTTGTCTCGCGAAAACGTTTGGGTAAATATACACCATTCTGTGACTTTCTTTAGACAAGCAAACTCGGTCAACTGCTTTGCGCGATTTCTGATCTCATGATAGTTTGTCACCTTACAAACGTATGAACACGGAGTTGAAAGACCTCAAAGTGGGTGTAAACATACCTTTTTGTAAAGTATTGCAGCTGTAGTTTTCTGAAGTTGTAATCAGTTGCATGAATTATAAATGACGTTTCCTTTTAGAGGTAAACTACGAGTTTTCTTCTGGCTGTGAATGTTATATATTTCAGAAACAAAAGGTTGCATAGTCACGATTCTCTGGTCGGGACTTAAGTTTTTTGTCTCCTGAATTTTAGACGCGGCAAAGTGTAGATTAAACCGAAATTTAGAGAAAGCTTCAAAAAGCTTGGATGCACAATGTACACCACTGGTAAATAAATGTATTCCTCTTTATTTAGATCAGTGATGTTCAATCGATTTCTATCTTCTGGCGAGATATATATCTTTCCTCCTTAGCACAAATTGTATCTCTTTTCTGGCCTTTTGTTTTGATAATCGACAGATGGTTGCACCAACATTTCAAAATTGTATTTTTAGAATTGACTGAGGGCTTTTGTTATACATTATAGATTACAAATACTTGCCAAATGAAATCGTATTACATTTGTTCACGAACAGGTTTGACTGGTTTTCAGACCAATTTTGAAATACAAACAAAAGAAAAAGTCTTGTGTAGCAAGAAACTAGACTAGCTTCAAAATGAACATTCGATTTCCACAAAATCTATTTCTGAAGGTTTCAGAAGATTTTCCAAAGGTTTTCAGAAAATTTTTAAAAACCGCCAAATTTTTCCACAACTTCGGCCGCGAAGTTCTAAAAAAATCCGAAAATTCCCCAAGGAGTTTCAAAAAACTACAAAATGGACTGAAAAACTTTCCAAATTTTTAAAAATAATTCCAAAGTTCCGAACAGTTACGATAATTTTTCGACCACTTCCGAAGATTTTCCTAAATTATTGTTATTGTTATTGTTATCATTATCATTATTATTATTGTTGTTGTTGTTATTATTATTATTATTATTATTATTATTATTATTATTATTATTATCATTATCATTATTATTAAATGAAGCTGACCAGGTAGTGTGCTCGTCGGTCGTCGAGTTGTAGTTTGACTCGTTAGAATGCTACTCACTCATAAAGAAAGCACCCAGCCGGTCGTATTGGTTGGTCAACCGTCTAATAATATACATTTACTGTTTCCTTTTTAGAGTAACCTAACTGATACAGATCACTCAAGATAAAACAAAATTGCGTTAAGTATCAATGATAGTAGCAGCTGATGGTTATATCTTACAACCTGTGGCGTGACTGCTTGTCGGAAACACTTTGAACATGCAAGAGAGTGAAAGAGCTAACATTAGGCATAATTCATCGCTGTTTTAAAAAAACAAAAACTAAAGGAGATGTTAAAATAGACTCAACCCACGACTTTTTAAAAGGCCTAAAAGCGGGTATAGATCTCAAACATATTTTAATGCGTAAGTTTTGGGCATCGTTTTTGTCTTATTTTTAGCTTTAATTTTTTGTTCGTATTTTATTTTATATTTTAAATCACTCTCTAATTATGTTTCATTAAATACTAAACGTTTCCCGAAGTCGTTGCAAACAAGTTTTCAAACTTTTTGTTTAGCAACTACAGACATCGTAACCCAGCCAGTTACCTTGCTCGTGAAATAGAGAAACAGTCAGCTAGCCAAGGCTAGCATCCTGAAAACACGTTTGCTGCTATTGAAAAATATTCAATGTGGATATGGTTGTGTCCCGGGGTGGGGTACTCCCTATATTTGGATGGTAGGTATGATCGTCGTATTTTTTAGGATATAAAATCGGCGATCTGGTATTTTTAGGGTATTTTTGAGCGAAAATCGCACTCGGAAGAAAATCTGGTATTTTTTAGGGGTTATTTGAACTGAAACGGTACGTTGAAGATAAATTCAGGTATTTTTTATGGTATTCCAGAAGCGAGGGGTATTTTTTAGGGTGAATTTTTTTCCATTAGGTATTTTTTAGGGTAGAAATTCGAGCTTCCCGACGATCTCATCACCCCTACCACTTTCACCCTGAAGTACCCCCCCCCCGGGGGGTTGTGTATAAATCTATATATTGACACTTCGCATGTGTAATATAGTGTAGCAGCTCCTCTCACTCTAAAGTGCACAAAGAAAGACCAGTAAAGGCCATTAAAGATCGTACCATGTTCCAATTGGATTATTGATAACTACTTTGTAACAGTAACTGCGATGGTTGTGTTAAACAACTCCTGCAGTGTGGAAAACCTGAAAGCATGCCCCTCTATTAGCCCCGAGGGCTGGTAGTTGGTGTACAGCCATTAAAGAGAATTAAACATGTTTGCAAATTTGTCTACAACGTATTTGCAGCGTTGATAAAAAAAACATGGTATTGAAAGTATTTATTTATAGCTGTAGAAACAACAAGAGGTCACTGAAATGTACGTTGTTAAAACCAGGAACGGGGAACAGGGAACGATCAATATGTGTAGGGGAACGGTCAATATTAAAATAATCTGCAGCGAGCCGGTCTTGACATTTTTAACTGTTCAAATCCCCCAGCCTTCGAAGAATTTATTTGGTCACACCTCCAAACTCATATTGACTGTTCCCCGACTCAGTAACGTCCTTACTGAAATATAAGAAATAAAAGAAAAATCAGTAACTGATCATGAAAAGGATGCCTAAAGTGTGCAGCTCTCTAATATAGGTTTTGCTCCATCAAAGCCCAGATCAAACGCAGAACAATTTTTATAGGAGAAGCCACCGACCATGTAAAGACAGTTATGATGAACAAACTAGAGTATAGGCTAAGGAAGATACTTAAATCTGTTTTTTAAAATGTGCCTCTTACATAAGAATATATACTCTATGAACGAGATAATCACGCAAACAAATTAGATGGTAATGCTACTAGAAGTTACCAATGATAATGGGAGTGCTACGTGTTACTAAATATAAAGGTTAAAAAGTAACATGTGTTCAACAGTGTGCTAAAAACAGGTCACCATGTACACTTTTTAGTGTATTTCAGCAATCTATGAAAGGTAGAAACTGAACGGTCACATTTGATCAGCCTTACAACATGTTTCTTACTTACTGCAAACCGACACTGTTATTTTCCCTTTTTTATTCTGTTGTGAACTATTGTATCTCTTACAAGTTTAATGGCACACACTTCACCAAAGTGGCACAGCGCTTGCACTCGCAATACAAATTATTATTACCATTACATGTACTTGTCACATCACTTCATCTACAAATTTATAGGTGACACAAATTTTTCTTTGAACGAGATAAATCATGCACACAAACTAGATAACATGCAATATTATTAGGATGAATATACTTGTAGATAACTTGCTCTAAAAATAGCAACTCATTCCATCAACGTTGCACAAATCTTTTGCAGTTCTTCCAAGCGATTTCTGTTTATTTTGTTTAAAAAGCGTATAACTTGTTTCGGAATGGGGGGGGGGTATTCATTTTTAGTTTAAGGGTCATAGAATTGTTTTTGACCCTCCTTGAAGACAAAATCGGTCCCTCGACCGACTATCTGACCGAGTTTTTGATCAGTCTAAAATTAAATCTTTAAAAAGTTTTCTAAAACTTTCCCCAACCAAACAAAGATAACGAGTCTAGAAAGCTCTTAAGTTGTGAACAAAAGGTAATAACACTTAGGATGCAGGAGAAGGCGCTCTACACCGAAATGTTTTGAGAATATCCAAACGATGTACGCCCCAATCAATCAGTAAAATGCTCGCACCTTTGGCGCTCACCAAATCACTCTATCTTGTGTTCCCCCCTCCCCCCCCCAAGTAAAGAAAAAATCTGCATTGCTCCGCAAGCCTTGTTTACTACTCCAGTCAAGTTATACCTTAACCTGTTTTATATGTCGCTTTACAGCCGAAATTAGTTTCGATGAGGTTAATTCATTAACGAAAATCGTCCAAATCCCAAACCTTTAAATCCAACTTTAAAATTACATTTGCCCAGACGTTGCATCGGTTTGAACCACGTTGATAAAACGCGTCTTACGATCTTGTGGGTACAGATGTTGCAATTCAAGCGCATCAACGTGAATTAAATGCACAAACTTAACATAAATACATAATACTTAGAAAAATCATATGACGGCAAGATTGCGGTGCATGTTTTTCTAACTTCTACTGTTCACAGTAGAGCGCCTGCACTAAGTTTGTTAGAAACGTCTGAAGAAAATCCGTCTCATTCACAGGGATTTCATTTGTTAAATCACTTGCACAGAACTACGTTATACTTATCTAATTTTAACACTAGCACCTGCACTGCACAAAACTTACAAAGAAACTTGTTTGGGGGAGGCGGGCGGAACAGGGAAGGGAAAAATCTTTTCATTATTAACGTAACAGGAATCAAACTAATCGCCTGGGTTAAATGCAACGTATTAACCTTGATACCAGATAATACCTGTATCCAACGACCGTCATTTTGAATATTTCCTCCCAGTATACACCACCGACCGCCAGCCTCGGTTTCCGCGCAACCTCCGTTTTGCCGCATATTTCAATACTCAACTTCTGCCTGATCCGCTTTCTTGAACAGAATTATAGTACTGAATTGCTGTTGTTGACCCAACAAAAACCAAAATTTTTTGATATATTATAGAGTCAAAAACACTATAGACCACTTTAATGACATGTCCCAGTGACCATAACAAAAACTTCAAGTGGAGGTCAGACTCCAAGTTGTCACGAATTTATCTTGTTTCAACCTTTTCTGGCCTCGACTCAAAGCTTTTGTTCATAGTCACTTGGTGTCTATGAAAAGTGGTCTATAAGACGTTTCCAAATATTTTCACGAGAAATAAATTGGTTGGTACCTCTCCCGCACATAGACATAGACGACCATAACTCTGTTTTATATACCTATTTTTTATACCTATATAACAAAATCGGAATCTCAAGGCTTGTGTGAATCGGTTGATTAACTTGAAGATATCAATGTTGGATCATGTACATGTAGTTGTTATGCAAAGCTTCCGTGAACCTTGCAGTTCCGTTAGGTGCGCGTGACAGCGACCACTTGGTATGGCCGGGGCCTTTTAACCACGAACCCAACTGCTCCTTTCAAACTTGGTGGCTCCTTTTTATCTTCTGGTACAAACGTGTAGCGTTGTAGCATTATGCTCAGGAACAAGAACAATTGCACCTTCGCTAGGGATTCGCCGGCGCAGACTCGGCGACCAGCGGAGAATGGTACCCAGTTCCCCTGGCCAGCTGTGATTAGCTTCCCATCAGCATCGATGTGTCGGTTGGGGTTGAAATCTTCAGGGTTCTCCCAACACTCGGGATCAAGGTGAACAGCCTCTAGGTTCACCAGAACCACCGTATCTTTGGGAACACGATAGCCACAGAGTGTGGTGTCTACAACATTGTAATGTGGTATAGTGTTATCCAGTACATTTGCCAAACGTTGCACCTCCATTATGAAGGCCTGAAGGAACGGCAGGTTAGGGCGATCATCAAGGCTTGGAAACCTGTCATGACCCACAACATCATCAAGCTCTTGTTGAACTTTGGTTTGGAACCCGGGGAAATTGGCCAGGTAGGCGATGGCCCATCGTAAAGTTGTGCTGGTTGTTTCATACCCAGCACCAAACATGTCTTGGATTGACCCGACCAAGTGGTCTTCAGAAAACAGTGCAGCTTTCTCCTCATCTTCTACTTCCGCTTCGCTTCTTGCTTTAAGGAGAGCGCTTATCAGGTCGTTCATCGGTTTGTTTGGATCAAACACTTTCTCGCCTTCCCGCAACTGTTCTCGGAGAATTTTACGAGCTTCACTCACCTCCACTTTAACATATTTGTAAGCTTGGATAGGAAGATATTTTCCCACAGGAAAAAAGTCCAAAAATGCAGAGATTTCGCTAAACTGTTCGCCTCCAAACAGTTTTTCGGCTATGTCTAGGAGGCGAGAAAAGTCGGGGTGGGACAAACTGAACCTGTTGCCAAAAGTTACGCGACAAATCACATTGGCTACACTCGAGGTTAAGATGTAGTTAGGGTCAAACGATTTTCCATTCTGGTCGTCGATAAACTGATGAACACGCTTTACTTGTTCAATAACTCGACTTTCCACCAGTGGCGCGTCTTTCAGGTACAGTCTCAGAGCTGTTACAAACAACTTCCGGTGCACTCTCCAACCAGGTCCAGCACAAGCACTAACAATATCTTTCCGACCTAGAAGAATCGAAGGTCACTTGTTATATGACGAGAACTAGCAAAAACGTAAAAGAGGTTTCATGCAGAGAGAAAGAGGGAAAAAAACGTGACAAGAAAACATAGCTTTATTTCTCTTATTATGTCATATATACCTCGTATGGTAAATTATGGACCTACTTTTTTCCCTTCTTTTCATGGCCCAAGCGCGAAGCGCGCTTCGCGGTGTCCACTGTTGTTATCATCCATATGATTACAGACCAAATTGGACTCCGCTCAGTCCTATTACAGTTACCAACAGTTTGAGATTTCAACTATCCTCTGCCTGCTGAAGTTGCACATCGACAGCATTTTAGCAAAAGAATTACTGGCCATAAATTTATCTACGGTATCCAGGATAACGTTCTCATCGAAGGTGTTAAATCATGATTGCACTTGCAGACATTCTAGAACTGTCGACTGAACTCAAGCTTCGCTGCCGCTTTTTTTTAATCCTTACAACGAAGATTTTTCTCTTCTAACAACTTTCCGATAGTGTCCCAATGTGTCATTGGAAAATTGACTTTTTTGCGGCTGTGTACATGTGAGTGTGGTGGCAGAAGCTTTGCTAGTGTCCTATTCGGCAGTTCGTTGTTAGCCTGCTGTTCGCTGTCAGAAACAACTTCGCTTTATTAAAAGTGTTGGATTTCAGCCAAATTATAACATGTTTTACAACATTCAGGTCAGTGTAACTCTTTGTTTTGGATGTTTTGGATCTTGTCATTTTGAAGAAATGCTGGAATGTCGTAGCGTTATCAGTTTAGAGCTGTTTACAGCTCACGTTAGTTCCTTTGAAATTCCAGAATAAACTTCGTTTGAAGGAATAAATGCATGAGTCCGACAAACTCAGATTAATTTTTGAAAAGCATATCACGATATTTGGAACTGCAATTTCCGAGAATCGATTAACAAATGTACTACAAAAATCTTGCAAAACCGATTTCCTGGAGTACAAACAACCACAACTACAAATGGGGAAAAGAATAACTTAAATCACTGAACCGGTCAAACCAGTCCGTGAACAGTGTAGTACGGCAGGCGCGTAGCTACCTGCCGGCCAGGTAAGCCCGGGCTTACCAGTTTTTCTGAAACCCTAGCACTTTTCTTCATCCAATTTCTTTCTTTTCGGACAAAGTGGAAATGGAATGACTGGAAATGCTTCCAATTAATCCATCATTGTAAGAAGAATTTTTTTTTTTCGTCTCCATTTTGACTTATAAAAACTGATTATTCGAAAAATATTGGGTCGGCTAAAGCCTCGTCAACCTGCGAATCTGGGCTTACCAGAAAAAACTGGCTGGCTACGCGCCTGTACAGTCTCATACTTGCTTTCGTTTTTTAGGAGGGGGGGGAGGAAGTTGGATCTCATTGACTGAATAAAAGTATAAACAACACCTTAAAGAAACCCTAACCATCCGGAAAGAGAGTGGCTCCAAATAACTTGTTACATACTGGGAGAAATGAGGGCAGAAGCCCGACTTCCCTCACCCCGTTTTCTTTACATGTTTCCAGCCCAATGCCATCAGAAGGAAAGCGGCCTGTCATCAGGTTGTTATATGGTTGAGAAAGACTGATTCCCTGATAAGCCCCAAAGCTTCAAAACTGACTTCTTCGCGCGCCATTATTCGATTTAAAAACATATATCCACATATTTCTGTAAATGCTCTGAATGGCGAATAAACTGTTAAATGTTATGAAACGATATCACTGCTTTATGTTGAGCCGCTATGCTATGTTGTGTTGTGTTGTGTTGTGTTGTTGTGTTGTGTTGTGTTGTGTTGTGTTGTGTTGTGTTGTGTTGTATTGTGTTGTGTTATGTTACGTTACGTTACGTTACGCCAAGTTATCAAGTTACGGTGTGTTCTTATCTCATGTTACATCACTTTACGTTATGTTATGTCATCTCCTGTTCGTGTCGAGTTCCGTCATGTTTTTTGTGTTATCCATTGTCACATTAACTGTGATATGTTATGTTGTGTTATGTTAAACGTAATATGTTTGAAATCATACAAGTAACTACAGCAACTGAAAGCTTTGAATATTGCTCTGCGTAAATAATCTGTTTTATCAAAATACTCGGTGCATGAAAACACCGATCAATTTGAATTCATCCGGCATCTTTTTTCTTTTCAAAATTTCACTCACCCCTTGTCATGATGTCAAACGTATGAAAGGGCGGTCTCCCGGCGTAGTCCCCAGACCTCTTGACCAACACTTCCTTCACACTGTCGGCACTGGCGGCAACTACTACCTTAAAGCTGCCCATTCTCACAGAAAACACTTTTCCATATCGCTTCATCAAGCTACAGCACAAAAAAAAAAGGGTTAATATCTAATTACTTATCTTCAGGTATGGTTGACGTGATTGTAAATGTTACCCCATGTTGAAATCTTAACTACAAAATTTCGGTACGACATTTTGTGTTTCAGCCCAACACTGGGAATTTTGAGGAATGGGCCGTCACGTCAATTGACGTCACCGATTAGGGTTTTATTTACAATGAAGCTTAGAACTGGAGCGGCAAAAATTTAGTGAGAAGTGATTTGATGCACAGTGTGAACATGAACCAGTTAAGCTGTCACAGTTACTGCGTAAAAGCAATGTTGCATGAGGCGAGAATATTAGGAAGAAATTCGGCAGCTGTCAGTCACATTACCTATCCAATTCTTAGTTGATTGTTGGGTATTCTTCAACTATTCCTGCTAACAATTATATCGATTCGATTCAAGTGTTGCGATAGATGTTTACCCAACTGTCCTTTAATTCCAACCTCTAAAACCCACAAACCTTCAGGTTTGAAAAATGAACAAGAAAAAAGATTTGTATCTCAAAACTCGAGGTTTGCATAAATACTCCAAAATGAAGAAAATGCAACACGAACAGTACTGGCAATATTCAAACTACTTGGTTTTGTTTATCATTGTATTCTTTGGTTGCCTCACAGTATCACTGTTTCGTTCCACCATCTTGAGCCCCCACATTGCTCCAAAGCCAGTTCGATTGCCAAAAGCAAGTACAGAAAATAATATAGGTTTGATTTCGAGCTGAATTTGATTAAGGAGTTCAGCCATTTCGGCTCACCGTGAGATTTAAAGGTTAAACCGTGACACGAGCCGTGACTCTCGCGTGAGAGCTGGAAGGTCTCTAATCTGCAAGTCAGTACTCAAGAATAACAACTAGATATTTGTCCCCAAAACTTTTGGTTCGATCTATCAATTATCGATCAGGAAAATAACTCGAGGAATGACCGTGGAGACATTTCAGCGTATACAAATCTTATTTTAAACTACAACTCAACTAATTATCATTTCTCGTTCAACTCTTGTAGCCTTCTTGTTTACACTGACAACGCTAACTAGTATACATTATGTAGACCACTGATGAAACAAGAAATATCTTTCGACTCAAACGTTTGGACAAAATAAAAATTTTAACTCTATATTTATATTACAAATATCTTCCAGTTCCATACAATTTAAAGTAGAATACAGTCTTGTTACTTCTATACTATTAAACACAGTTCAGATAAAATGTCAACCAACCTCTGTGTTCCCTCGCGAAGGCTTTTGCCAGGTCCACCATCGAAGCTCAGAAAGTTACCGAAAAACGGAATGCTGTAGAGCCGCGGACCGGGAGGCATTCCTCTGAATTGGTAAAGTTCTACCAAGCAGTGTAGCAGCAGGAGAAACAACAGCGAAAGGAAAACATTTCCGGCGGTTAACCAACTCCAAGGATCGAAAACAGTCGCCATGTTTCCTTTAACGGGGGCGGTGATGCGATAAGTGCTTGAATGCTGTAAAACAATTAGAATTTCAATAATTTGAAAAACACATCCCGCAGGTCTCCCAAGCTGCTACACGTGCGCATCGGAAACAGGATTCTGCCCCGAGATATGACACATGGATACAATTTTTCATGTCATGGCAAAGACTCCTAAGGATTGACAAGTCGCTGATTGCTGAAGAGAAGTCACTCTTGAGCACATAGCTTGTCTCGTATGTTGAAATGTGGGGTGGCTTGAGGTGGTATGCCTCGCCGCTCAGTGGGGCCACCCTGTTGGAATACGGATATACGCAGGCCCGTATGTACGAATTTTGTTGGGGGGGGGGGGTGCAAACCAAGGGCGGCTAAATACTAACAATTTCCATACTCCATGTATGTCCTCTAAAATCCATTAACAAAGCCAATACATTTCAAAAACTTGGACTCTCAAAAAAAGCCAAATTTATGGGACAAACGCACTTATGGCCTTTTTTTGGTCGTTTTAAATTATGGTAGCGCCAACAGTTACCGATAAACCTCTTTGGGCTTCTTCCATCGTTTTATTAAGCCTCCAAATGCGGACCCTTTTGAGTCCGTCGGCGGGGTGGTGGGGGGGGGGGGGAGTGCGTACGCACCCCGCGCACCCTCTGCCTACGAACTTGTAATAATGGGTCCTTAGCTTTTGCTTGCTTAATTTCTTTGATTCTCTAATCAGATATGGGTAGCAGTTTCACCATGTTGATGGGGGATTCCTGATTCCTGTTTCGTGAGTCATGAGTCAATGATCCATGAGTCGAGTTATGAGTCAGGTCAGCCGTTTTTTTTTTTTCGAGCCTCTGCAAGATGGCGGGGAAGCGTGCAGCTGGAGATTTAATGGGTGCAACATTTTGCCATCCACAGTTTTCATTGCTTTGTTACTTGAAATTTTGCTTGCTTATCGCAGATGGTGCCGTAAAATGTTTTGTGCAGTTGTTTTGAATGATGCCCGATGTATCATTCATGAGTTTTTTGAGTATGATTGTCATGCAAGTCAAGTGTAGTGCTCGGAGCTAAACTAATTTTGGTAGGAAGATGTGTGTCAGTCTTAAAGCAAATTGTGACAACACTCCGAGTTCAATTTTTTTCATCTGGGTCTGTAGAGGTTTTCACATCTTTCACGGCCCGGTTGTTCGAAAAAATAATTCAGTTCTTAGATTTGAAAATCAAACTAGCAATCCAAGCATGGAAGCTCATGTCAGTTAATGGGGTAGGGAACACGAAGATGGAATGAATTTTAACCGTTTCTTATTGCTATTTTTCCCGCCAACTGCTCATTTGGGTCAGATTTACATTTCTAATTCATGCGAAACTTCACCCACAAGTCCCGAATTACTTTTCAGTTTTAGTGACGAAGAAATGCGACTGCAATCCAATTTTTTTGTTTTTCTGTTTATTACTATCAAATATAATTAAATGTTATTATTATTGTTATTAATTCATTCATTTTAAACTTTGAAAACCGCTGACCTGACTCATAACTAGACTCATGGCTCATTGACTCATAACTCATGTTTACCAAAAACTCATGTTGATGGCTTCGAACTCAGCACCTGTAAGTTGATGTGTTAAAGGGAGGGGTGCACTAGACAGGAGGTCTGCTAGGTTTCTCATGATTGACAGTGATGTCATTGTTTATGTCGCATCATTGCGCCCGAGAGACGCCGCAGTGCTTGAGATAATGGCTCCTTGAAAATATGTTCAAGCGGGCTGTGGTCACTTGTGACACTGGCAGGGCGGGCATATATGTGTATTGGTGGAACTTCTCAAGGGCAAATATTATCGCGAGCAGTATCGTGCAAGTATTGTCGTTAAGTATTCGCGTATCTTGCCATAGTAGGTGTCAAACCTCTGCTAACGAATGAGACAGATCAGGGCTGCACCCAGTCCGGGTCGTAGTAGCTCAGTATCGGGGCCTCAGTGGCTAATTGTTTCACTGTTGTAAATACCATTTCGAATTCTTCAGTTACAGTCCACTTCCATTCTGCGTCTTTGCGTGTCAGTCGTCGAAAGTGGTTCCATCTGCTCTGCCTGTTTGGCAAAAATCGGGCCAGGTAGTTCACGAACCCGTGGTGGCGTTGCGCATCCTCTACGGTGGGGGGATTGGGGCCCTCTGCCGTATCTTCACTTTGGGTTTGACTTTTGAAGTATTTGTCTCACACTTTGGGTTTGACTTTTGAAGTATTTGTCTCACATGCTGCAAATGTATCACTTCGTGGTTTGTTTTAAATTTTAATTTGAAGTTTGAGTTTCTTTCCACTCTTGTCATAGAAACAACCAATTATAATTGTTTTATTGACTCTCTGTTTTTTCTCATCCACTGAATGTTAAGTCACTTAAGATTTGAGAAATTGAGTTACACATTTTCCACAAAATCATACTTTTTGCACAGAATTACAAAATAGCTTTACTGCTATTGTCATTTAACCAATGGGCCAACTTGTAGTAAATTAAATACAGACATTTAACGTGCATAATGTTATATTTGGAAAACAGTGAATGATGGTAAGATGCATGATTTTCTAACTTCCACTGTTCACATCAGGGCGTCTGCACTAAGTTTATCAAAAACGCTGAACTAAATATATGTCCTCTTGTCCACATGGATTTCATTTATTTATTCACTTGCAGAACACTAGACTATGTGTTAACTAAGAAATGGTCCATGCTTAGCGTGCGTCTATCGAGTTTTGAATGCACGCGGGAAGTTAGGAGAGCACGAGAGAAGCGTTTGAGTGGCACGAGGCGAAGCCGAGTGCTTCTCTAGCTTCGCGAGTGCTCTCCCAACTTTCCAAATGTATCCATAACTCGATAGTCGCACAACTTAAGTATGAACCGTTTCATTAAAAACATTGCCTCTGCCACTTTAAGAAGTATTCATAAGAAAAAACACGCGTAAGCTGATAACGTACAAAACTATCCTAAACTGTTCCGATCGTTTTGTTTAGTTGAACGCAGTCACGCGGTTTAATAGACGCACGGGCTTGCGTCTAGTGTCGAGTTATAGATGCACGCTTGCGCCATACAAAAAGCGCGCGAAAAATTGCCACCTCTAATTTTTAACATTAATAGCACCAGCACTGCACAAAGCATGCAAAAAGAAATCGTTGAAAGAAGGTAAGCGGAACATGGAAATGAAAAATGTCTCACTAATAAACGTCGTCTAACAGACAAAAGTAACAGGAATCAAACTAATCCTTTGGACTAAATGCAACGTAGAAACTATGTCTTGGCCTTGGTAACAGATAAGACCTATATCCAACGACCGCCATTTTGAATATTTCCTCCCAAGACTCGGCCAAGCTTAGTATACACATCCCGACCGCCAGCCTGCTACCCGACCGCAACCCTGACAATCCGGGGATATTTTAAAAACATTTGGGAAAGTTTGACTATGTTAAGAACAGTTTTTGATCTTTGGGCACAGTTTTAACTGTTTATTTTGGTGGTCAATCAAAAGCAGTGAATAAGTAGATGGTCTAATGGGAAAAGTTGTCAAACGGATCGAGGGAGATACGAAGCTTTGTGGTTTGTCAAAAGGACTAAGATAAGTAGTTTGTCAAAACGGTTGAGTGGGGACATCAATACTCAACTGTGCCTGATCTTTCCAGTTAAATACAATTATGGTCCTGAAGTGCTGTTGTTGACCCAACAAAAGTTAAAATTTTTGATTTGTTATCTGGTCATGATCAAAATACCACTTAAACAAAAAATGTCTCGAATACAAGACGTTTCCAGTACTAACCCGCCTATATACATGGACAACCATAACTCAGGTTATTTCTATACTTCTAGTTCTAAAAATCAGCATTTCGAACTCTCTTTGCATTGTTTGAATAACTCGAGGGTATCAAGAGGGATGGTCCTCATGTAGTTGTTATGTAAAGCTTCCCTGAACCTTGCAGTTCCGCTAGGTGCGCGTGACAGCGACCACTTGGTATGGCCGGGGCCTTTTAACCACGAACCCAACTGCTCCTTTCAAACTTGGAGGCTCCTTTTCAAATTCATGCACAAACGTGTAGCGTTGCAGCATGATGCTCAGGAACAAGAACAATTGCACCTTCGCTAGGGATTCGCCGGCGCAGACTCGGCGACCAGCGGCGAATGGTAACCAGTTCTCCTGGCCTGTGATTAGCTTTCCATCAGCATCGATGTGTCGGTTGGGATTGAAATCTTCAGGATTTTCCCAACACTCGGGATCAAGGTGAACAGCCTCTAGGTTCACCAGAACCACCGTATCTTTGGGAACACGATAACCACATAGTGTGGTGTCTGTTAGAGTGTAGTGTGGTGTAGTGTTGTCCGCTACATTACCCAAACGTTGCACCTCCATTATGAAGGCCTGAAGGAACAGCAGATTTGGGCGATCATCAAGACTTGGAAACCTATCACGACCCACAACACCATCCAGCTCTTGATGAATTTTGCTTTGGAACCCGGGGAAGTTGGTCAGGTAGGCGATGGCCCATCGTAAAGTTGTGCTGGTTGTTTCATACCCAGCACCAAACATGTCTTGGATTGACCCGACCAAGTGGTCTTCAGAAAACAGTGCAGCTTTTTCCTCATCTACTTCCGTTTCGTGTCTTGCTTTAAGAAGAGCTCCTATCAGATCGTTCATCGGTTTGTTTGGATTAAATGTTTTTTCGCCTTCCCGCAGCTGTTCTCTGAGAATTTTATGAATTTCATGTATCTGCACTTTAACATATTGGTAAGCTTGGATAGGAAGATATTTCCCCACAGGAAAAAAGTCCCAAAATGCACAACTTTTGACAAATTGTTCACCTTCAAACATTTCTTCGGATATTTCTAGGAGGCGAGAAAAGTCAGGGTGGGACAAACTGAATCTATTTCCAAAAGTTACACGACAAATCACATTGGCTACACTCGAGGTTAAGATGTAGTTAGGGTCAAACGATTTCCCGTTCTGGTCGTCGATAAACTGAAGAACACGCTCTCCCTGTTCAATAACTCGACTTTCCACCATCGCTCTGTCTTTCAGGTACAGTCTCAGAGCTGATATAAACAACTTCCGGTGAGCTTTCCAACCAGGTCCATCGCAAGCACAAACAATAGTCTTCCCACCTAGAAGAATTGAAGGTCACTTGTTATATGACAAGAACTAGAAAAACGTAAGGAAGGCTTCCTGCAGAGAGAAAGAGGGAAGAAAACGTGACAAGAAAACGTAGCTCTGTTTCTCTCGTATATGCCATAGTGATGACCTTATTAAGCTTGGGGCTTGTGGAAGGTGTGGTCATTTTAAATTCGAAGGTTTTAAGCCAGCAATTTTTCTTTTTCCTTGCTTAATCTTTGGACGGTAAGGGCTGAGCGACGGAGGAGGGGGGAGGTGGATGTGTGTAGCTTCCATTGATTGAATAACCAAACCATAACTAACACCTTAAAGAAATCATTACCATCAGGAAAGAGCAGGGTTGCAAATAATTTGTTGTTACTTAGTGACAGGAACGTGGGTAAAACCTTTATGGGTAGTTCAGTAGCACCCATAAATGTAATACCAACCATAAATGTAATACCAACCATAAATCTGATACCATCCATAAACGTAATACCAACCATAAATGTAATACCAACCATAAATGTAATACCAAGCATAAAATGTGATACCAACCATAAATGTGATACCAACCATAAATGTAATACCAACCATAAGCGTGATACCAACCATAAGCGTGATACAAACCATAAATGTAATGCCAACCTAAATGTGATACCAACCATAAATGTAATACCAACCATAAATGTGATACCAACCATAAATGTAACACCAACCTTAAATGTAATACCAACCATAAGCGTGATACCAACATAAATGTGATACCAACCATAAATGTAATACCAACAATAAATGTAATACCAACATAAATGTCATACCAACCATAAACGTAATACCAACCATAAATGTAATACCAACATAAATGTAATACCAACATAAATGTCATACCAACCATAAACGTAATACCAACCATAAATGTAATACCAACCATAAATGTAATACCAAGCATAAATGTTATACCAAGCATAAATGTAATACCAAGCATAAATGTTATACCAACCATAAACGTAATACCAACCATAAACGTAATACCAACCATAAATGTAATACCAACATAAATGTAATACCAACATAAATGTCATACCAACCATAAACGTAATACCAACCATAAATGTAATACCAACCATAAATGTAATACCAA
>JAOBYE010056567.1:0-21558 GCA_025403585.1 Parazoanthus swiftii
GGGGGGGGGGCGGATTCGCTACGACACCGGTACCGGAAAAATATAGTGCCGCCGGTCATCCCAGATGTCGGAACAGAATGTTTCCATTAAAAATAGAACTGCCGGTGTGCCCCAGTGCCACAGCCGGTTCGGCTCACGACAGTTACGGGGTAGCTACGGTTTTATGTATTTGGAAACCAGGTTTTACGAACGAAATGGCGGCTGTACAGAGGAGATTTTGGCTACAAAGTCAGCTCACACTCCTCGTTAGCTACATGAGAATCACTTGTCGCCTTTAGCCCGTTTATAATCTCTGTAACGTAAAATCACTGATTTTTTCATTTCCCGACCGACCCATCCCAGATATTTCGATAAAATCCGTGCTTCAAAGATTAACTTGGTGTTGCCTATAGCTGTCATTTACGATCGGCAAATAATTCGTTTGTGCTTGAGTTTTTTTGTGTGATCATTTTAAAGGATTTGAATTCCTTAAATTTATTCTTTACTACCAAAAAAATTCTTCATTAAAGTGCTGTCAATCTGTTGCCAACATCTCCAGACTGTCAACTTTTACTCTAATATGGAATACCTTTTGAAGGTGTTTTATGTAAGTTAAATGTCTTTATAGGAGAGGACTGGCAGTCAGCACGGAAACAAACCAAATCAAACCTGCACATTTTGGAGCCCCTTGCCTTGGATATTAAGCTGCAGAAAGCACTCAATCCAGACGATGTCAGACTTTCTCAGTAAGTGACTGTCGTTTAGTCTTTGTGCACAATCCATTTTTATTGCGAAATACACTGAAATCTTGATTTTCTCGAAACAACTTGTAAATTGTGTGGGAAACATTGGTTTTCAGCAGACTCAATCTGATTGTGAAAACTGGTAACTCTTGCACGTTCGAAAGTTTTGTTTACATGACAAAACTTTAGTTTTTCAAATAGAATCTACAAAGATGACGTTTCTTACTATGACGGAGTGCCTTGAGGCAATTATGTCACCAAACTCTTGCGCCACTTTAAAGTTATGAAGTTTAAGGTAGTGCCAGACTTTGAGAAAATATCATTTTAGAAACATTAATAGTAAGCTCGTTTCATATCGGGTAACTTCATCAGTAATAAAAACTGGCCTCCTAGCAAAACCCTGATAAAGTAAAGCATCAGAATTTAAGAATATAACATTAACATTAAAGTGTTAGAAATGTAACAGTATAGCCTAAAGTATAACAACAACAAGACTTTATTTATACCTTTAAACACGATACATAGTAAACTAAACAAAATTGAAATGAAACCAGTGAAGGTAAGTGTCACTCAGAATAACCTCGAGGTTAATCTTGACAGGTGTTTAATCCTTAATACTTAAAGAATATCTGGAATTTGAAACATTTAATGCATTAATCCGTCTTGTACTTATCTTTCAGATGTAGTGAAGGACTCGATACTTGCCTTGTTGCTGCCACTTCCTCTTTTCTCCTCCCTGTTGGTCTGATCCATCCGTCTCTTTCAGTCACTCGCTGTACTGACTCTGGGCTCGTCCTCCCCACTGAGGAGATCATATCAGACTGTAATCACCTCGAACCCATGAAATACAAGCAGCGGAGGTTTTCATCTCACTCGTACTCTTCTCACACGAGGTCTCAGTTGCTCTTCCGGTGTCGATAGGCTTCCTTTTGCTAGTATTCTTCTGTTACTATGTTTGTCAATTAAAGACTGGAGGCGTTTATTTCAACTCAATGTTCGAAGGGAGGTTTTTGTTCGAGAGTAGCGCGAGTGCTAAATCGAGACGAATCGTTCAAAACTTCATTGCCTTAGCAACGAATTGAAACTAACACAAAGCCAACACCCCGAAACGACTGCTGATAAATTTAGTTTCGTTGCATTTGCTGCAACAAAAATGTTGCGTGGGAGGGGGTGGGGGTTTTAAACCACTCCCTATGCCCGATAGGATACGGCACCATTTTACTAATCATTATTTTCTCCTCACATTAATCCATTTATTTCTATTTCTCTCCTTTGATAACAATGATAATACAATAGTAATGCAATTCCTTATACAAACGGCCTACGTACGCGCATGGTTTTTCGGTAGGCCTCTGTACATAGTAAATAAAACAGAGGTGCACATATAAACTAGAGATAAAATTGTTAATATACAAGACTACGATAGAGTTCAGTCGTAAAATGTAAAAAGATAAGTTAAATAGAAGTCAAACACTACGTATATCATTGGAATGTCTTAGAAGTGGATTTGTTAAATAGTTTTATAGATTCAACGTCTACTTGTCAGTATATACCAGAATGCTTTATCTTACAAAAGAAAATAGGCAAAGCTTTCTGGTAGTGGTAGTGTATGACACATCGTGCAAACCTCCCACAGAAAAACTTCTGTAATTATTTTGTACTTTTATTTACGTTTAGCAATTTACTGGAAGTTTCCATATATTTCTTGCTTGTTCTTTTCCAGCTGTGTACTTGTCAGTATTTTTCAATCCATTGCCTATTTCAATGAAAACACTCACTCTAACTCATCTAAAGCTTTTGTTTTTCAATTTGTCCTTTGCAAAGTTCGTCATTATCTTTCCCTATTTTCCTGCCCCCATTTCTTGTTTGCTTTCATTAATTTGTTCCATCTGCACAGCACATGTTTTGAGCTATCGTTTTGTTACAATTGCCTTTTTAGAATCAAAGTCTCAGGAAGTCTACCATCAGTCACCGTGGGCATAACGGACAAGAAACTGCAGCAAGTCATCAAAGTATGTCTTCCCTCCAGCTTATGACTGTAGTTTAGGAGTTAAATATCGTTTATTGAGCAAAGTTTTCCTTGCTCATGGAGTATTGTTTCGGTGTTTCATGAAACCTTTCAAATGAAAGCCTAGAACACTCGTAAAATATGAATGAAGACAACAAGTGAATGCTGATACAGTTGTAAGTTTTTGTAAAGTTGTTTATAAATTTGTTTTCAAAGAGTCTGAGAATAAAAAATAGTGATGTTACACTGAAACTTTAATTACAGCGTTATCAAATCAAAATCGTTTCACATGAAAAGACGTTGCATCTGCCATTCTATGACTCCTTTTTCGTTCGTGAAAATGTGTAGCATTTTCTCTACTAAATCACAAAACGGTTTGTTGTGAACATGTCCAGTTTTTCTCTTGTCTTTGTGCTTGTGTTTTTGTAGTTCTAAAATCGTGAACGCCAAGTTCTAATTATCAGAATAAACCTGTTTGTTGGCAAGTCAAGAGACCCAACTAGAAGTCACACCAGCTGACATGCACCACTGGTTTGACTCCTCAGTGCAGATTGGTAGCTTTTGTCTGATTGGCTGAAGAACAGTAAACCTTAAATCAATGAATTTCGTTTCCAAGTATCCGTGTAGATCAAAACAGTAAGATGAACCCGCTTTTATAAGCTGAAATCATTTTTAGTTCTTTCGTGGAAAAGTAGATGCAATTTCTGAAACAAAGTTTCTCATTGTACTGTCGATGAATCAAAGCAATGCTTCATTATATCTGTTGGTAAAGAGGTTTGTGGCCCCGTCAATGTCATAGCGTGTATTTCGTATTTCACATACCCAACTGATTTGTGTTTATCTCAAGTTGGCAACAAGCATTCCCATCCCTGGGGCTGATTCAACGGACGGTGCTTCACCAGAGAGCAGACCACGGGTAAGTACAAGCAAATTAAATGGTTTTGTACATCTGGTCTATCTTCCTTTGAACATCCAGTTCTCTTTGTACATCATGTCTTATGAACATCCAGTTCTCTTTGTACATCATGTCTTGCTTCTCTTGAGCCGGCTAAGAGAAAGATTCGTAAATGTGAACATCCAGTTCTCTTTGTTTGTCTGTTTTCTTTAACCTCTTGGTTTGATGTCACATCGGATCCTCATTGTTTACGTTGATTTCATTTACAAGTATCTTAGTTTCACACACGTGTTTACAAACGAGCAAAGTTCATGGTCCTTGTCACCTTGGTCTTGTTTGCCTGTTTGTCACGACACACTTCAATACAGATCAGTTCTGAAAACTTAAGAATCGGGGTATACAACTTTTGCGGTGCTTCTATAACTGCATATGCTGGTTAATAATCGGTACTTGCTAGTTTTGCTGAGATAATGCTTACATTAATAATCGATACCTGCTTATTTTGATAACATAATTAACAATTATTCCACAAACGCACGTTGGATTTGAGTTTTTAGATAGCGGACGAGGTGCGGAACTAACTCGGCTATCATACGTTCATATCTACTAAGCGTGAGTGGAGTAATTGTTTTATTAAAATCCAAACACTGGATAAAAATATCTCGAACTTTATATTCTACCGACTCGAGTTTTCGGCCATGAGTGAAAGCTTTCTGTGATAAAATTATCAGTTTCCAAATTTGGACAAACTACAGGATATAGGATTTAGACCTTTAGTAGAGAGCCAATCAGATTACCAGAAATTCAATATTCAGTGTTTGGTATTTAATAATATTCATTATACATTATCTTTATCTTAACCGCCTTCTAACGTAACTATGGTAACAATAAAATGTAATAATTCTGGAATTTCTAAAACGCTATTACATGAAGTGTTTACAGCACTTTACAATACTTCATGCTGAGCTAATGATTGAAATACTTTAGAATCCTACTTATTTACATCAATTAATATGAATATTACAGAGTAACAGAGCTAAGCGAAACGTAAAAGAAGTAAGAAGCACAATAACAGATATTTCAAGGATAAATGCATCCGTGCCAGTGCAGGTAGAGTGAAGCTCCAAGTAATGGATACTAATTTTAGGTTGTGGTTGAGTGAAAGGTAATCAATAAAAACAGTCGCAATTCTAACATAACCCAGCTTTTCGCTAACGTTCCAACGTAATCGCGCATATGATGCATAGTTCTAACAGAACTCCAAATAAACTTTGATTTTAAAGTGTAGCAGAAAAATCTATTATAGAATGCGAAAGGCCAGTGTTTTGCTTGTTTTGGCAAACCCATGTGAGCTAAGTGTGTTAGAAAACAGTTGGGTGCGTAATAGGGATTTAAAGCTAACTTATGACTGGTTTTAAGAGGACGATTTAAGCACTAATGGTCTGTGACACTCTTGATATGCAGGGGCGAATTTTAGTATGACGTCAATGTTATACATTTTGCCTCATTAGCATATTGTAGAGCATTCATTTAACTCAGTGGTTCAAGTGTCTATACATGGAGAGGCGTGATGTGCAGTTAGTATTTACCAAAGGTTTGAGTCGATGTGTTGAATACGCTGAAAACGTCGAATTGACCGTACTATAAAAAGGCCACTGGTACATTTACCCATAATTCTTAGCACACGAAAATCCCAAAAATGTTCATGAAAAGCAAAGGAAAGTTATGAAAACTTCAAACCAAGTGTACACAACATTTTCACTGTACAGGGATAATTAGGGCAAAGGTTAGGTTTTGTGGTAAAATATACAACCACATCTTTTTCGTTACAGTCAGATACAGTGTTGCCTCCAGCCTCAGGAGACTCTATACACATTCGTTTCACCGAAATTATTCGCCATATTATCAGACCATATCAAGCTCACAGTTTCAGTGGGTCTTTATTGTGCGATCCTCTATCGAATTACGTACTCATTATGTTTGAAACAATCACGTCATGAAAAAGCTGCGCTTTTCCTTCATACAAGTGCATCAGTAGGAGGGAAACATTTGTTATCTCAACATGCAAACCAGTCGAACGAACATTTTAAGGATGAAACGTACTATTTTATAGGTTTTATAGGCTATTAGTTTGATATTTCATTGAACAAATAGTTGAGTTATTTCTGAGTCATCCTACTCACCTTGTGATCTCTGCCAACTCGATGTTTACACGCGATGTTTCATGTACAAAGGAGGTATTCCACGACGGCAAGAGATACTTCGCTTATGAGACGTACCCGCCGTCTGTGAAAGTTGACTTGTTAGAGGCTACACCCCAAAGTGAGGAGGGTGAGAATGACGAAGAGTTCGTGACCCCTGAGGGAACACCTGTACTGTGAGTACACGACCGGCCATATTTGGTATTATACATTTACTACTCATAGTCCGTCTTATAACGTAAAGCCCCACGCTGAGGCGGTGGGCTTGTATAAGTTCGTGAGGCTCTGGGTATACTTGAACTTGGGGGGTGGGGAGGGGGCTTATTTGCGGTATAAAATAACGTTTCGAAATGAGCTATTTGGGTTTCGAGAGAGCTATAAAGATTCTCTCTGATTGTGCCTTAAACGAGTAACATTTTTTCTTATAACAATATATCATATTCGAAAAAACAGCTTAGTTTATACTTTCAATCTTGAAATGTTATTATGAGGGGCTTATGAACCGAAATACCATTTTTTGTTAGCAGGTAAGTTATTATGTATGAGGCGAAGGCGCTTATAACGATGCGGAGGGGGAAGGGGTGGCTTTAAGGTGGGATCTTACAGAATGTGTTCCTGTCTTGTTGTTCACTAGTATTCAATAAGTGTTTTTTTTATTGGTGCTATTTGTGTTGTTTTCTCATTTTCAGGGATACTGCCTTGGAAAAAGCAGCCGAAGAAAACAAACTAGCTGTATCAAAACAGGTCAAACTTTCTCTCAAGTTCGAAATTGAAGAGGTGAGTGTGTAGATTGCTGGCAACCACGCACATGTTGTATATAAATATTGTTGATTTTTGGAAGATGAGATAATGATGTGAAAAATGTCGCAGTATATGACGGAAGAAACCACTGGCTCTATAAAGGGTGAAAGCATTAGAGTAATCATGCTATAAAAGTCACAAGTCTCTCTTTAATTGTTTTTTTTTTAACAAATAAAATCTTCTAGATAGCTAGGTAGTTGAATTAAGAGGTAAATCAAATTTTTGATTTTTAAAATGCAATCAAGGTTCATTTTCCTGTTTCATAAGTGAATACTGAAAGTCAGCTATAAATGTTTGATGGATTTGGGGTGGTGGATTGGTGTGGGGTGGTAATCTTCTGTATTTACTCAATACTCCGGTCGCGTGGACTCTTTCTCTGCTTCTTGACTTGTTCACATTCTCTCGTCATTCAGAGAGTGAGTAAATAAGTGTGATGTAGTCTTTGAACAGAAATTATTTTTACCTTTCAGCCGTCTGCGCAGCCAATCTTTAAATAAAATAAAAAAGAAAGAGTTCTGATTATACATCGAAACTTATTGTCATAGAAATGTAGCTTGAGTTTTTGCAAAGGCAGCTAACATTAGCTTTACTAGAATATGAAAGGTAAAACACTGTTTTGATAATCTGAAAGTGTGATCGGAAATATTGTTGGCCGTTTCTCATGCTTTGTTTGATGACTAATGGTTAAAAGTCCAGTTCTTAGACAATTTTGTAAGCTTCCATTGGTGTTATGTTCTGTCCACAAGATATCAGTTGCAGTTGGTATTGTGGATGACAGTGGAAAGGAAGTTCCGTGTCTGGCGCTTTCCCTCAGGGGTCTGGGCACAACTGTGACAATGCGCCCGTGGGACCTGAGGGCCAGTGCCTCAATTGGGTCTTTAGCTGTACAGGAAATGAGTTACGGCCCTGGAGGGGGGCCTCTTCACTTGTTACAGACGCCACATGATGCCGAACTACTTTCTGTTAGCTATGTGAAGGTCAGTACTCGGATTTATTTTCACAAAACAACAATTCAGTCTTTCTTGAGTGGAGTTAAACTTTCTTGGCAAAATTAGAGTCAATTGAGGCTAACAGAAATGCTTCAAACTCAATTACTCGACCACCACTGAATAACTTGTTTTGATGATTAAGTTGTGTTAAGATGTCTAGCAAATGTTCTTTACTAGGCACAATTTAATAGAATTTAATTCATGCAACCACAAATATGTTGGTAGCTGTCCGCTCACTTGTTCTTCCAAAATTGCCTTCGATAATGCACAAGGTTTGACCTGTTTAGGTCTACTTGAACGATCCTACAAATAACTAACCCTAACGAGTTGTGCAGCCATAGCAATGTCTGCAAATCAATTGTATTCACAGGCGGACCACGAGTCACCCGAGTACCACACGACCTTTAAATCCACTGAACAGGCTGTAGTGATAGAATTTAGTGAGTTGACCATCGTGCTACACCAAGAGGCCTTGCTACGAATCATAGAAGTATCAGGGAAACTGCTACCTCCAAGGTAATAAAATAATGGGATTGCATTCTATTTTTGTGGATGATAGGAGATGAGATTTTCAAACATTTAAAAATGTTTGAACGAATTAGTTTCAAAATCGCAACTGAAGAGATTTTAGTACTAATATAATTTTGTATCACAGATCATTATTTCATTACGACTTCGTCCGAACCATTATGTAAGGTCATCGAAAGTTGAGCTATCCTTAGTGCTAAAGTTACAAATGATGACGATCGTGATGATAATGATAATGATAGTTAAGATGATGGTGATTACGATTATGATGGCACTGATGATGTAGTGATAGCGATGGTCAATGGTGATAGTGATGCTGATGACTATGTTACAGTGAGGAGTCTATTACTGCCGAAGTACAGCCCTCCCTGGAGAGTGCACCTACAGGTGAAGGAGGACAGTCTGGGTTGATCAAGATGGCATCACGTGTCAAGGCCAAGAAGGAGGAAGAAGTGAAAATTGACCTGAGAGCAAACCTGGACGGGATCAAAGTCTTTGTGGCATCAGTGGACGGAGATTTGGCTAAGATTCTGGTTGGAGGTAACGATATATCATAAGTGGAAGAAAGAAAAGGAAATGGTTTGTGTTTAGTAAGCGCACAAATGACGATACTATTATCAATAGAGAAGTGAAGGGATGAACAGATTATAGAGTAAAAATTCGAAAAGTAAGCCCATATGAAACATACTGAAGCATACGATCACTGTTTTATTTACAAAAAGGCACAAAGGAGCGAATTTTTTTTTTGAAGAACTTAATTACAATCTTTAAATGTTACATCTAAAAAGGATTAAACAGATCGATCTAAAGGTTACTCAAAATAGCTCTAAAGCTAATCGAGCCCGGTAACTACCAGTTTTGTTTACATAAAGCAAAAGAGGTTGGCAAAAAAGCAAGGAAGAAATTGAACAAACAAACAAGTGATATTCAAAACGTTAATTCAACAAGGAAAAAAATATAATAATTTGCAAATCATTATGCCTCTAATCAATATAATTTTGTTGTTTTCCCAGGCCTGGCTGCTCATGTTGCAGTAATGAAGGATCGCACTGACGTTTCGGCAAGGTTTGGATGGTAGTTTAGACTGTAGTTTTGATTTATTCAAAACGAAGATCATTCTGTTTCTATATACATTGTAACTATATACATTGTAACATGTACTCTATAGAATCTTTTCTCATAATTTTGTTTGTATCCACAAACGTTTCGAGCCTAGATTGGTCATTTAAACCATCAGTTGCCTGATGATCGGATGTTTTTCTCCACCGGTGTAAATAGTTTGATCAAATGTCAAATTACGTTGTTCGGCTGTTTGTCAGGAGTATGTGCAGCCGGCGGTGAATTTGTTTTGCTGATAGTAAGCTTTTTGATTAGATTTAAATTTTTTTGATTAGTCGAAATTTCAGCTAATTATTTTCTGACCAAGGTTTTGTTTGTTTATAAAAAAGTAAGTTCTACTCGTATTGAAATACCCTTTCTTCTGCCTGAATCCACGAATGACTTGTCTCCGCGATATGCACAGCGTTTGGAAAATGTTCAAAAACAATCACAAACAGTATGGTTGGGCATTGCTACAAATTGAAATTGAAAGAGAGAGAATGATTTCGTTCCGAGTTAAGGTTCACAACAAAATTTATTTGTCACTATCCTCTTCTGTTTGCCCCTTTAGTATGAAAGACCTAGCAGTTATTGACTCGACTCCAGGCGCCATGTATCCAAAGATCGTGTCCATTGTCAACGAGGAGGTGTTCAGTGTCAGGGTGAGAAATGTTGGATTTACGCATTATTATCCCTCACGGGAAACGCCTCCGTTAACTCCCAATCAAGTCACATCACACCAAACTTAATATTTAACGATATTAAGTCAGACATGCACGCACGTGGTCGAATTGGCGTTGCTTGGTTAGATGTCAATGCACTGAAATAGCTTCCCATTTCATTTCACTTTTGAAATTGAGTAGAAAATTATATTCGCAATTTGCAATTTCCCATCAAAGAAACAGCAATTTCTAAATGAAAAGAAAGACGAAAACTACAGGAACTATAAGAACAAAGACAAGCGAAAAACAAAAGCCGAGAAAAAAATAGAAGAGAAAAGTGAAGACAATACTTTTGCAGTGGCGGTATCTCGCACTCCCCCAGGAAGCCCACTTGTGGTTAATTTACTTCGCCGGTAAGGAATAAGTCTAATCCTTTTCATCTGATCTTTAACAGCTGTCAGGTAACTGCGAGTTTTCACAAATATGCTAACATTTTAAAACTTTAAAACTTTAAAGCACCCTTGATTTTTTGTCGAGTCTATTCAATGTTGTTCCGTTTGCTACCTTTGTACTGTTGCTTATTCCAACGTATACGGAGATCCTAGCTGACTGCTAAGCTTGTAAAGTGTTCCTGGAATTGCAAATTAACTAGTGCAAGAATGAGGCACATCATTAGTATCTGTATTTTCCAGATTGCAGTGTTTAACGATGCTACAAAGGGCTCCAACGTGAGGAACATGGAAACTGTGGACACGTCCTTCATTATTAACATCGGCTGTATCAGAGTTGTGTTCCTCAACCGGTTTGTGATGAACCTGCTGGTAAGATACTGTAGTGCTCAAGATCATTTGAGCTTGATGATGAATTGTTTTCAAAATTGATTGGGGAAATTAATTTGGTCGCTTATAAAAACCTAAGAACAATCTGCTTTGGTTTGTATCGCTTGGTTTACAGTTAAGCTCTGACAAACGTGGCCAACGGGATCAACAGTTTAACGTCAGGTCCAAAGACGGTGCGGCAAAACAATTGGATCAGGAATTGAACCCCAGGACTTTCTGGAAAGCAGTCTGCGATATTCGGACTCAGCCTGGCTTGCTCACTGCTTTATTTATGTTTATGTTTGTAATCGAACTCTTATGTTCACATTCCTTTGATAAGTATTTCTTGTTGTTATCCAAGTACTTGTGGCTGTCGTAAAACTGGAAATACGCAAACATACAATTGGGTCGATGTGAAGGGGTGTAAAGGTCATAAACGATTCTTACTTCCCAACACTACAACTTTGCCTAGTCCTGGGTTTGTAATGACGTGAGTTGAGATTTGTTGATCTCAATTTGGTTCCGGTGGTTGTAATAGGCATAAGTGTTGTGTCCTTTGAATTATCTTCGTTAAAATGCTTCTGTCAAATTTCTAACCGGCTTATTTTTTTATATTGAGATTGTGCAAATTTTTCTGCCTTCATATGTTTAACCTGGTGCTTGTTGTTGCGCTTGGTCGTATGCCAACCTTAACATTGAATTGTTTCTTCCTAATCCACAAAGCCTCCAAAATGGTACAATCACTCCATACGAAGGAACTTTTAAAATACAATTTTTATTGTTATTGCAGGCGTTCTTGAACAAGTTCCAGAGAGCGCAAGACGCGCTAGAACGTGCAAAGAGGAGTGCAACAGAATCAGCCACCGCTACTGTAACTACCTTTGATTTACAGCTTTGTAATTTGGCACCATATAGAACTATCTGTAAGAACAAGTAAGATGAGAAGCAACTGAATCAGCTACCGCTACTAAACTACCTTGAATTCAAGGCTGTGTAACTCGGAGGATTATAAAAATGTTCGTAAAAACTGGAGCGATCTTTTCCACAAATACTTGTTTTTCTAAGTTTGTTTTGAGCGACGATGAAAGGAAGTTGAAAGAGGACAGATGGTGTTTTGTTTACCCATTATGTAAATAAGTTCATTCCGATTAGCATGAACATGACCGCGGTACCCTTCAATATAGTAATACGTGATACCCCAATAACGCGTGCAAAAATAGTGTGATGTTTTATTTACCAAACTTTCTTGTACGTTGCGTGAGCAGGTTCAAAGCTACCAGAAACAGAGTTCCCGGATTAGCCTATCAGTTACTATAAAGGCTCCCCTGGTTGTTGTTCCTGTCAGCTCCAGTTCCGAAGACGCACTTGTTGCTGATCTCGGTCAGCTGACCGTGTCAAATCGCTTTAGCCTTGTGGAGCCTGGTACCGACCCTGAAGGCAGTGATGCTGCGATAGTAGAAAACATGTCCGTTCAGCTCAGCTCTGTACAGCTTGGCAGGTTAGCATGATGGCTTGTTAAGGCGAGTGTGGACCTCAACAGTTTCTGACCTATTTTCGAATGATTGTTTTATAAAAACAGCATTTTTGGGGATGTTAACCTTTGTAGCACTATAAGTTGAGTCTTGGCAGATTAATCTAAATTGTGAAAAATGATGGCTTTATCAGTTAGAAGAAACCGGCGGTTCCCCTCACTTTGCTACTGCTAGACGGTACTTTGTCTGGCTACTGCTAAATTGTTAAAGGAACTGAATGTGCTGCAGCAGGTTTGCAAGACGATTTAAGTATAAACTTGGACAAGCCTCTTGTGGATAAACACAACAGCGACTCTTGTAAAAATTATCCTCAAACTTTAACTTGCAAATGCCATTTTAAGAGCTTCGCAGCCAAAGGCTTTACTAGTTTACTACAGAACTGAAGATCAAAATGAAAGGCATGGCATTTTAGACCATGCTTCTTAAACAAGCTAGGAGAAAGTTACAATCATACTGAGAGTGTGAAGAGAGCAGGAGTAGAAATGGTACATAACTACATTACCAAGCGATTGACAATCTTGTCATTAACTATTCGTGATCTGTAGTAAACGAATTTTTGAGAACAAGCATGCAATGTATTGTTGCACCATATTAGGGCCATTGTGAAGAATGGACAAGACATTGGTGCCACACAGCTAATTCTGGAGCCTTTTGGTCTGAGTCTGTATCTGGCCAGGAACCTGTCGTCTTGGTTCCACAAGATCCCTGATATTGACGTCAGTGGCAAGCTTCACGCTGTCAAGGTGTTGTGCTATTTTACTTATGCAAACTTATCGTCATTCCATTTACCCGATGGCTCAAATTTTCGAGAGTTGTCGAACTTATATTAAGACACAGCGGAGGAACATCTTCCAGTATGAGGAAATATTATATTGATTACAAAACTGATTAGGGTGAAACTGGTCTAACGGTATCCTGGCTTTCGCCTGTCCTTTTCCGCACCCAATGTTTCGTTGCATTGTATTAACCACACTCCAATACCTGTTGTACGAGAGACATCTTTTTAGCAAATGTTTTTTAAAATGCTTTAATGGTGTACTTGTTAAAAGCGTGTATCTTGGGTTATAGTTTTGCGTTGGTGAAGAAGATCTTCAAACCCTATTGGGTGTGGTGTTTCAGAACTTGAGCGAAGGAAAACCCGAAGAAGCTGAGAAAGGTAAATAACATTCTCTCCAGATATGTAGCCACAGTTTACTAACAGGTTTTCATGTTCTTATAATCTATGGCTCATTCACGCTACTAACTAAAAAAGTTAATTGTGATAGAAAAACAGTGCGACAGTTCTAGTACACAGACTAGCTTATAACCTGTAAGAATAGTACAACGCTCAAAATTCCTTTTAAGCAGCCCGTGAAAACCTTCCAGCACATGACAGTACCATACATTTAAGCAGAACAAATTTAATATATAATCATGTTTAGAGTTTGGTTTGAACACGGTATCAGTTATCGCAAGATGAACCTCCCAGTCCTAGTTGAAATTAACCCAGCTGAAGACTTAATCCTGAACATTTTTTCTGTTGTTGAAATTTGTTTTAAAACGCTGCACTATGATTGGTAGACTACTCAAGTATGGCTTTCTGTTTTAGTTTAAAAAAGCTTTTTATTTACAGAACCAGTGGAACCAGTTTCGTCCCCAGAAGATGTGGAAGACGCAATAGAAGTGAAACGGGCAGGTACGTTGTGTAACCATGAGGTTTCCTTTGATAACCCACCGGATCAAGGTCAGGGGGATGCCGTTGGTTTCGTACTGCACACCGGACAGTGGTTTTAGGGATGTTGTTTCAACAGGCGAAATACCTTTTTTGAGTATTCAAAGCCATTATCTATTCAAACAAGCACTAAATAAAACAAAAATCCCCCTTTTTTAGCGATGTTGAGTAGAGAATAGTTGTTAAACTTTCGGAAGAATTTTAAACCTTGCTGAACGATTTCGCGATTTTTCCAATATCTGATATTCCAAACATGTTCTAGTTATACTTTATTCTTATGTAAGTTTTGTTTCATTTGAAAAGATGAACTGGAGTCCGTAGATCAAACTCCAACAGGGAACGGAGTGTGGGACACTGTCAAGTTTGCCTTTGAAATCGAACAAGTGACGTTGGCGCTGTATTGGAAGGAGCCGAGACTGGTAAGAGACATCCCAAATCTATGAGACTATCCCTCCGGCGCTCTTTTCTTGAGAACGTGGAGTACCCCCTACGTCACTAATGAATACACAGAACTAGGAAAACTCTATGTTCCAGAGGTGCTCTCCTAGTCAACATATGCCGAAGTAAACGTCCAATATTGCTACACTGTCTAGCTAATTGATAGGAGAACAAACTATATTATCTGTATTGTAGCTCACCAGAATTAGTTGTGAGTTGTCGTTTAGTCTAAGGTCAGGTTGGAAAGCAACTGGTAGTGTACCTTTGATAGTTGGTTCAAACCATTTGCGAGAATGAGCAGTGACGACTTTACAGTACTAAAAGCTGTGCCCCTTCATCTATACATGGAGCTTAATTGTACGAGGTTAGAAATGTTGTAGTTAATTAACACAAACTTTGAATCGATGAGAAAGAACCGTAACATGAGTGAGTTCAGGTTAAGATTTTTCTGCTCAGATGTATTGCATTTCCGTTCAACGTTATTTTGTTTTCCCCCTACTGATCTTTCGTGACCAATACCTTTCTATGTATTTTTTTCATATTTTTTGACCGTGAGAGCGAGAATAATTGGTTATGAAAACGTCCGTGGCAACAGTTACGTTTAACAACTTGGATTTTACAGCTCATCATAGTAATCGAAATTGCTTTTAAGGGTAAGCTTAGTAGTTTGTGTCTTTCTGCACCTTATGTTACGAAAACATGTGCAAGTTTTCCATTCGGTATACAGGTGTTTTTGAGACAACGTAACTGTTTTGTGTTGTACGTGTTGCCATTTTGTATAACCAGGGTCATCCTTTCAGGTGCTTGGCGAGAAGGTTGAGCGAGATCCTGCAAGTTGTCTTGGGCAGGTGTCAGTTGTACGAGTGGTTACAGGTGGGCGAATAAAGTCTGATACATCCTTGTATGCCAATGTTACCCTGGAGAGCTGTATCCTGGATGATACGAGGCCGCAAAGTGAGAAAGGAGTCACAAGGTGGGTTCAGCTACGCTTCTCTTTCATGAGTTCACATATCCGTTCTTCCTTTATCCGACTAATTGTCCTATTTCATTATAACATCACAATTGTTTATATGATTCGAACTCTCTACCTACGTCTCCCCACTGCAACATTGGAACTCAAATGAAGTGATAATGTTGTTTACTAACATTTTCAATAATTTTGTGGACTTTATCTGTAGCAGGATGAGTGGTAGTTCACTCTCCAAACACGTATTATCATTGCATCGTGGGATTGAAGTGAGGCAAAACAGATAGTAAACAAACCAGACTTGGATACTTATAAAACACCGCGATAGGATGATTTCGAATTGTTCTTCTAGCCAAAGTGAAGTAAAAGTGAAATAAAACTAATTCGGACTTTTCTCAATTGAAAATAAGAGTTATTTTTTTGCGTTGATGGGCATCCTGTGACGTCATTGTGAAATAGGGCAATTGGTTCTCTTTCTGTGCTACAATTTTCCTGAAACAAAAGTTTTGCCACCTTGCTCTCCCCTTCCTTTTCCAATTGCATTTGGCTCAACTGAAGAAGCAAATCCTGAACAACTGCTTTCATTATAGAATGATGGAAAGATTCGCTGGCAGGCAAACCTCGGATGTTCCAAACATGGTGGATATCAAGTTCGAACAGGCCGCTTCCCAGGACAAAAACAGTAAATAAATTGGTTTTGTTAGGCTGTTGATTAGCAAACAGTCCTCTTTAAAACTAGTACTATTAGCAAGGTTCATATATGTTTAAATATGGAGACGTTTGTAAAGTACCTTTATTAGGCGAGAAATATCGTGCAATTTTACAGCAAGTGTTGTTGTCCGACATGCTGTTCTTAGTTTGTCACCTGCTCTAATACTGCCTTTGTTATCTCAGTCAACATGGAAGTTCACAATGTGCACATTGTAGCAAACCTGGAGTTCATTCGTCACCTGGGTAAGGTGTTTACATCGGCCATGAATGTGGCTAAACCAAGCCCGACCTCTACAGCAGTAGTACCGTCACCATCACCGTCACCTGCCACAGCTAGCAAGAGTCCGACGGTGGTGGATCCTGGAGCTGCGAAGGAGCCAGCTAATCTTCAGCTCCGCTTTGCTGTACAGAACCCGGAAATTGTTCTTCTTGCAGATGCAAAGGACAAAGACACGAATGCTTTGTTTTTGAATGTAAGTGGCATTCCAAAACCAAGTGTTTGAAAGAATGCAGGTACCTCTGTTGCACTACGATTATGGTAATTCTGTTCAACAGGATTGTTACAATTGCTGTTATTGCAGTTTCTGCTCCTGTTCTTTTTTACTACCGTTATTCACTGTTGCTGTTACCTGCTGTCGATGCTGCTTGATAAAACTATTCCACTATTTTTGATGTTTTCAGAGCCAGTAAAATTACTGTTTTCTTTAACTGTGACAGCCGTTTACATCGGTTTTCGATCTTTCTATGCTTGCACTGGTATTGTAAAGATTACCATTTGTGGCTTTGCTGTCATATCATCAATTAGCAATTCTTTTTTCTGATCCATCTGTTGCAATAGTAATACCTCATCTTTGTGTAATTTAAGCTGGTCGTTTTTTCAGTAATGAACTGCAGATTACCTCAAACGCATGCAAATTCTCTCTTGACCGTTGTCTCCTCATTTTTTCACTTTTTGAGGCGATTCAGTGACATGAATAAATGTACGTTTTCCATTCTCGTGTTTTTGAAGTTTCATCTGTTAATGTATACTAATATTCTCCTGCAATCTTCCAATACAGAATTCGGTAGAGTTTCACTACGTCCTGAGTCATGGACAGCAGAAAATATTTGGTTCTGTGGCGGACCTGAAGATCACGTCTGCTGCCTTTGATGAAGAACGACGAGCATCTACCAAGTCACAAGTGAGTATATTCCGGGACCGAGGCCAGGATTTTTGAAAGGGCCAGGTTCCGATTTTCGAGATCTTAGCTGCCTGGCAGGTTATTCAATTATTTATTTGTTTTTTACATTCGGTATGTATCGCCGTGCTGCGAACTGACTTAAATACGGCAGTCAATTTGAGCGCCTGCCATGCAGGTTGTCGAGGCCTTAAAAGGTGGTCCAGGGGCGTATTTACCTGAATAATTTTGAACTTTCAACTCTCTTGGATGCATTGCTCAACCATTTGGACATAAATGTTGACCACCAATTGTTGCGGAAAAAAAGGATTTTCAGACTTTCAAAATGCTTTCACTAAAATGTCACGATTTCTTTTCCTCGAGGATGCGCTTTGTTTCAGTATAAAGACACGAACAATCTAGTATTTGTTCCCAATTGTAGGTATTTCAAGTTTGTTCTCGTTTATATGTGACTTGGCAAATTCTTCGACTTTGTTACGTCGTCAGTGGTGTCAAAACAATTGTTCTTTGTTTGTCTAGGTTCTCCAGCTATCGCACGTGTCGCTACACGGTTCAGCTCCCGAGGGAGGGGCGATGCATGTTGACATCACAACTGGCGTGGCTCGTCTCAGCATGTCACCGCCAGTTATCAAGACTATTACAGCCTGTATCTCGTCACTGACTACCACCAAGGTAAGATGGTATAAGAGGTCGGACAACCAACCAATATTATGAATATAATTCTAACTGTGCTTTGGTGACAGTGTAGCTTTGTATACAGATTCTAGCACAGAATTTTATTATATCAGCCGTTAGAATCGGACACGGTGTTTTTCAATCCAAAACGTCAATGCATCTCTGACTCAACAAAGTCCTGTCATGAAAGAAAACTGCACCAGAGCAATACCAAGGAGTTCACGTTGCCCAGTAAGGGAAGTCAAAATCAGTTTTCTCTTCTGCGTTTCGTATTTCTGAAAATCAAAGTGTTGCATGTGTTTTATTACTCATCGCTTGAGGACTCGCTGGTGTAAGAATCCTAGTAATGTCAAACACGTAATCATACAGTCGGGCCGTGAAAGCTTCTATGATCGATGTCGTAAATTAAAAGTTTTAGTGTAATGCCATGTTTGTCTTAGCACGTTGAGTTTTTTGAACGTGCGTAATGACAATCAAACTATGCTTTGATGACTGTGTCGGGGGTTTTCTGGTTTTGTTTTGCCGTTATGTCGCAACTAGATCAACCTTTTTCCAATTTTCAGGAGGAAGAAGGCAGTGGTGAGAAAACCGAGGTGGATAATTCTGACTTGTGGTTTGAAAAAGCTATCGACCACAGCCAAAGATGGTACTTGGATCCAGGTTTGAAAACATTTTCTATTGTAAACAGTAAATACAGCAGTCGATACCAAATGTAAATTTTGTTAACCCTTGCAAGCGTTGATTTTGCTAACGCAGTTTGTATTTTTTAACTTTTTACCTTTTGTTTTATTTTATTTTATTTTAACCAAGGGATTTTGTTTGCTTTTTGGTAGCAGCTGCGAATGAAGGTAGATAAAAGCGAAAAATCCAAGCTATGACAACCATTATCAGATGATAGTGGATTTGGGGGGGGGGGGGGCATTCCAATAACTCCCCATTGTTTCGTCCAACAGTTTATTGTAAAATTTGAATAACCAGATTAAAGTTAAGTAGAAGTGAGTTCATAATCACCCAATTATTTAATTTTTTTCCTAGTCCCCAAGGATCAGTTTATTCCAGGAACAAGGATTCTCGGTCGATGGTCAAAGAATAACAAGTATTACGAGGGGTTTGTCTCCAAGGTTGACAGTCGCATACATCTACAGTTTGATGACGGTGACAAGACTTCCCATGACCTTAATGATATTGCCGCTGTCCTTTTTGACCGCATTCCAGACCCCGCTGAATTAAAGGTAGGAAAATCTGATACTGCACCGTATTTGGAAGAATGCTACAAAGAGGTTTTTGGAACATGAATTTCGACCACTGACACCGGATGATTTTTAACATCTTATTGTAGCATATAGCAGCCGCGTTTGCAGATTCCTAAACTTTTCGGCACTTTTTGCATTGGATTTTAACATTTGATTGGTGAGATAACAATGAGCTGCATGTTACTGGGCTATTGGTCTAGGAAATAACGCAGAGTGATTTGTGACGATCATTTAGTGGGGAGCTTTAGCAACGAGGGCGGCAGCGCTACTGGTACAGTACAATAGGGAGATTAAGCACCACGTATACGGCATACGGCAGAAATGATCTCGCAACTGATTTTCCCAATAGACTTGACTGCATAACAGTGAATTCTCCTACGAACCGTCTTATTTTCGACCCTTTAGAGAAGATGGAGAATGTTATGCAGTCTTAGCAAGCGTTCTTGCAAAGAATTTTGTCTAGTTTCTATTCGTGCCCTTAATCTCTCTAATAGACTAATCATATAACACAATGAGAATATATGACGCAATAGTGTAAATTTCGGAATACATTAGGAATAATTACTAAACACAGTCGAATCAATTTTATAGCGCAATATAATTAATTAATTACAGAACAAAAAAATAGCGCGTAGGAACGAACCAACCTGGGGACAATTCAATTATATGATCTGTACATTTGTAATTTACAAGTGTTGCTATTCTTCTGGATGGGCCTCGGAAACAATAGCTGCAGTTGTAAACGTTTTATTAGATTAACCCCAGCTGTCGGTTCAATAAAATTTATATACTTGTAATCAACAAGTATAGCCTTGGCTTCCAAAATATTAGCTGCACTTGTAAACTACAAGTTTTAAGGTTTTTTTTAATTGACCCTGGTCAGAGATTCGTAATCGTCTTCAAGAATAAAACGTGAAAAGCTCAGTGTCGGAGTTTTGTTTGGAAAAAATAAAGAGATAGGTAAATGTTCTTTAAAACTGTTTCGTTTTGTTTGTTTTTTGTCTACTATTAAAGATTGGGACAAAGGTAATAGCCAAAGAAGCAAACGACAAAAGAATATACTATTACCACCCGAGCAAAGTGGTAGAAATAGGAGAGGATGAGAAAGGACAGATTCAGTACACAGTGGAAATGGCTGATGGCAAGAGACAGTTAAATGCTATAGATACTATCCGTCTTTTGCCCACAAACAAACCTCGAGGTACAGTAGAAACGTATATGTATTACGACCATAAATGTAACTCTACAAATTAGTGTATTTTTTCTCAGTTAATTGAACAACGGGTTCAGTTTTAAAATTCCTTAGTTGTCACTCTTAAAGATTGATAAAGCAGTAGAATCGTACATTTGCCAAAATGTATTGATTTCCGTAATATCTAGGAAATACCAGACTGTCACAGAATTTATAAATCCCTACTTTAAAGCATGTATTTTAATCTTGTAGAGAGAACAACTTTACCGATGTTGAAGTTTTGATTTTAGATTTGTGACGACGTTACATGAAAACGATTTAAACATCTGAAACATTTCAGGGGGAGCAATAGTTCCTTCAAGCATCATCTTCGCACGATGTAAGAATGGGCGCTACTCCGCTGGCTTTGTATCCAGCACCCAAGGAAGCCGACAGACCGTTCGTCTTTACACGGGGAAAAGTCTTACCTTTGATATCAATGACTCGCCAGCCCTTGTCCTGGATAGAAATCCTGACCCTTACACTGTTCATGCTGGAACTCGGGTGATTGGATCGTGGCCGAAAAGCTCATGGTGGCACCCTGGTAAAGTGACAGAAGTCAAGCACGAGCAGGGCGTGGCACTCTACCACGTGCATTTTGATGATAATGACGAGTGTTGGCATTGTGCAGATGATATACGACCTGTTCGATACCACAAACAAGAAGGTATGATACATCCTTTTTTAAGGTCGGGTAAATAGTTTGGTGTGGTAGAAGCAGGTTCGTTGCACATTTTCTTGAAAGATTTTAAAGTTTTATATTTGGGTGATAAGTATGATGACGGTGATAGTGATGATGATGATGATGATGATGAATGATAAGTTATTGTGATGTTAATGGTGATGGTGAGGAAGACATTGGAAAACGTCCTTGCCTTGGTCGCAGTAGCTAGCGAAGTAAGCTGTTTATAACTAATTATTACTGTCAAACATCCCTTGTGCTAGTGCGTCCTTTTTTCTTCCAGTCGCTCGATTTTTCGGCCGGCCGAGCGAAACTTCAAAGGTGCTGTCATCCTGCTTTGAAGCAGGACAATTGTGGGGCATACTAATTGTTTGGTTGTGGTAATAATAATAATAATAATAATAATAATAATAATAATAATAATAATAATAATAATAATAGTAATAATAATAATAGTA
>JAOBYE010056678.1:0-12924 GCA_025403585.1 Parazoanthus swiftii
TATATGTACCCAAATGTGTTGCTATCAAAGGCTGTTCCCAACATCTAACTCGGTTCATATATGTACCCAAATGTGTTGCTATCAAAGGCTGTTCCTAACATCCAACTCAGTTCATATATGTACCCAACTGTGTTGCTATCAAAGACTGCTCCTTACATCCAACTTAGTTCATATATATACCCAAACTGATGCGTTGCTATCAAAGGCTGTTCCCAACACCCAACTTAAATCATATTTGTACCCAAATGTGTTGCTATCACATATACTAAAATCGAATGTGAAATGGAATTGCTGCCTCACGATTTTTCAGTTGCGGTTTTGTTCCGCTTTCAAAATTTATGGGAATAAACATGGCAGTTAAGTTTCATCGTCTCAGCCTGAGGTATGTTCTTAGCGATGTTCTTAAATTTTGGTATGTTCTTATAAAAAAAGAAAATAGAGAATGGTTGGAAACTTGATATACTCACTACGGCAATGTTTTCTAAATGAGGCGTGCGTAGAGTTTGGTTTGCCTGCCTTTAAGCAATTGCTTGGTTTGGAACAACAGATGTGTTTCAAGGACGATCAATGGTAATTGAAAAACAGAAAGTATTTACCGAATAAGCATTTACAAGAATGAGTTCCTTATAGTCGAATAACGTATTGATCAGCGGTGAGCTGGATGTCCTGGCCTCGTCCCAGACTTCCCATTCAGACTTTGCTTGGGCAAAAATAGAAGTACGATGCTGCGCGATGGGAATTGGGAAATGAATAGTGACGATGAAGAACGAAAGACGATAAATGAAAATGCTTGCTGGTGATTGATGGGCTTCTCAACGGTGAGCAAGGGGTGATTGTGTTGCGTGGATATAATAACAGTATATTAAAACATTCATGCGTAGCAGCAAAAACAGTTGTTCTGGCTGATTAACAACCGAAAATGACTAAACAAAAGGACTGCATATCTACAAACGCCAGAGAAAAACCGGCCCCTGAAAAAGGCAGCTAAATGTTAAGCGCAAATCTCAGTTTACAAAAACTTTAGGTGGTTATCGGAATTGCACGGTGAAGCGACTCGTGGTTCGCAAGGGCTTTTGCAAAGAACTGTAACTTAATCAGCTGTCGATGTGTATTCCGAAAAAACGAAATAATGACATGTTGTGGATTCTGTTCACGGCCAGGTAGTGTTGAACTTTTTATAATAAAATAGCTTGATAAAAAATTTAATCAGAACAAGAAATGTACTTTTACCTGTTCTATACAAAACGAAAGTAAGATTTGTCTCGGAGGATTCTATCTTGATTTTCATGGTGACACGGGACTATTCGTCCCGTACGGCTGCAGTACATAAATAACTTTTTACGTGACAATTTCATCAATATTTCGGCAAATTGAATGATTTTTAATCATATCATGACTACAATTGTAAACGAAACCGGTGTAAATTGCAAAAATCAGTGTAACCTAAAACTCAAAAGTCTTGGTTTAAATATTTCTAATATCTTAAAAAAAAATTTCATGCAAAGCGCCATTCGAATGAAAACGGTTGCTTTTAGTTCTCAATTTTATCGTATCTTCGTTGTGTAATTTATCAAAACTATAATTCTTTCATTCCCCAAACGTCGAAATGAAATCACTCCAGCTGAGAAGACTCTTTGAATTATTTTAATGCTTTAAAATTTAATAAGACTGCTCGTATATGTCCACAACTGCTGGGTTTTTACGGTTAATACTTATCAAAACATGTTCAAGAAGAAATGAACGCTGTATAACGTGTAAAATGGCCCCATTTTTGCCGCTTTGAACAGCAGCAGCTGCCCTCTTCGTGCGGAATGAATGTTTGCCCGGCTCGCCTCAAAGAAATCAGTGGCCCAAATCTTCGAGATCGAAAAAACATGCCGAAAGGAAATCTCTAAAGGTAAACTTGACAGTCCTTTAACAAGTCAACGAAAACTAGGTTTCCCACGATTACCCTTTTAGCATGATAACACTAGTCGCGACTCTTCTTATAGGGAAAAACAAGAAAGAACAGAATGGAACTACGCGACAGCAATGTTTAGCTACTCGCCTTTGTCACAAAAATATCAGCGCAAGCAGATAATTCAAAGTGCTGCAGTCTGACTACGATGAGCTGCGAGGCAGGTGTAGCGACAGATTCTCAATAAATTGAGAAAACAGGACAAGAATTGAGTGGAGAGGCCTTGTTCACCTCGGATTTCAATAAAACATCTGCTTTCTGCAGCGAATCACAATAAACTTTTCAAGTAGCTGAACGCCAGAATCCGTCAGTCTTTTTACTCCGTCAATAGACTGGCGATTTTTGATTACCGGTTCGAAGTTTCTCGTGTACCAGACAATTTTTATGAAAACAAAACTTTTTCTTGCTCACATTCAAAACTCTTAACGAGTCAAAGGTTGAAATGGAAGTTCTGTTACGAATGTGAGGGTCCAATCTGCCACGCGCCGCCATGTTCGGCCTTGCTTCTATTCATCACAAGATGTTTTCACTGATCTACGTATCTTACTGTTATCTTTGTTCCGTGCGGACTCCCATTTTATTGCGGACATGCAGATAGACAATATCGGACAGTATTGCACGTGGTTTGTTTGGTTAACACACACCAGACCAGATATTATTATTATAATTGTTATTACGCCAAACTTTCAGTTAACACCCGTAAAAACAAATTTTTCACAACAATTGCGTTTTCTTCCACCCCTCCCTTTTCACAGATATTCAAGGAAAAGTGCAGGCAGGCATTGTCAGTGTGTACTGCCCTCTTGCACGGTAATACTTCCTGTTAATAACCCAGCAATCTGATCATATCTCTTCTCGGCTTTGCCCTGCTATCCTAAGCTGAGGATAAGCGGGACGGCAGGTGAAATCTGAAGTGGTTTGTGTTTCAGGTTTTATTTCTGCGCCAAATGTAATAACCCTGATAGCGGTTGAGTTTACTTAAGCGCCGAGAAATCTATCAGGACAGTATCAATATGAAAGTTGAATGAACAATCCAACAATCGCTACAGTACACACATGGTTTACACATGTCGTTTTCTATGCTCGGTAAACAAGCCCTGCATTGAAATCAACTCAATTTACTCGCGCTCCATTTGTTTTCTAGAATGGCCATAAGTCCGCTCAAAATCATATGCATTCTAAGAAATGAAAACTTAATACTTTGGGATCGGTGGCCGCGCAGCACGATTTCTAGTTGAAATTGCCTTTGAAACGATTAAACCACAGTTTAAAAGACTTTCTCAAAGTTTGTTTTATACTTCAGCCTTTCACTCACTCTATCGAGTATCTCATCATTCAACTCAATCGAGCTCATCCGGCATATGAAGGTAGTTCCATAATGAAAACTGGCCGAGTCGTTACTGTTTAATACTTCACCAAAATTTCTTTGCGGCGGCTACTTCAAAGAACCTGATGGAAAATTCCCCTCTGCACCTGTCTATATACAACGGTTGTATTTCTGTTCTCCTGCGCGCAAGGAGAAAAGAGAAAACTGTAAAAATATGAATTAAAGCGAATCAAGCTGAGGCGTGATAATATTTGTAAAAATCGATTAAATTAGAGCGCAGGCAGGAAGGGAGATGAATCGAAGCGCTAGCAACAACGATAATAGGCGGAAACCAAGGGCGGTCCTAGTGTACATAGTGAAGTGTGAGAAGTGAAATTATTATGGGCAGGCAGTATTTTCAGAGATTTCAAATGAAAGACAGGACGTTTGGAGAAAGAACGGTCTGAACAAACAGAGAAGGGTGCAAATTTTGTTATTGCCAAATAACTGACAATCTGTGAACAGCGCCGAAACTTGCTTGGCTATACATTACCAAGTTGGTACTCAAGACAAACACAAGCACTAAAATGAATGGAAACACAGGACTGCAGTTTGAAAGAATCGGAAGAAAGTACAGAATACTGGAAGGTAACCGTTTAAACAAATGTGTGATCTTTTTTCGCTAGCTCAGTTTTAAGTGGAAGAAAAATTCACCAGCGTATGCACACCCTCGAGCTACCGACAAAAATAGTGGTGCGTTTCCAGTGTATATGGCACTAAACATAGCTTTAGTCTTTTAGAAAACTTGTCAAATCAAACAAAGTTGCTTCTTAGGGCAGCTTTTTCCAGTTTGCAATGCTTGCAGAGGCAAAGTTGGAAATTAGTTGTGTTGTTAGCAATTTAGTTCAATCTAGGCATTAGCATTGTCTTTCTTTTTCGCTTTTCATAAACGGAAAAGAGCTTGCCTTCATTTTTTTAAAAAGAAAATCCTTGTTCAGTAAAGAAGAAATGGTAAAACTATACCAAGAAACAGTTATTTTTGGTGTACAAGTGTTTCAAAGCTTCTAAAATGGCGAAGATATTCTTTTTTACTTTCAGTCAGAATTTTGTCGATCACACCTTCTGACAATTCCACAGTATTTTCAAGTATATAAACTATAGTTTAGACATATTAACTCTGGTTATGTTGTTGTACAACTGTTAATTTTCTGCGCACACAACCTCCCTTTAACAATCTCCTGGTGAGTTTGGACAAAGAAATGAACTCTCTTACTGCGCTATCGAGTTTATTAAACTGGTAATTTCATTTTCATAAAACACTGCCTCAAAGATGAAACAATGACTCCGCAAAATTACAGTTTTCTTCATCTCTGATAGGACACAATCAAGTCGTCATTGAAACAATCGGAGCTGTTTTTTCTTCAGCATCGCGTTATATATTATGTGCGACAAAGAATGTTTAAAAGGCCGTTTTTTTCTTGGCGGCTAGCATAGAAAGTATATTACTCAGAAAAAACTTACTCAACAAAGAACGTCCCAAAGTTTCAATTATGTTTTAAGAAGAGGAGGCCTCAATGTCTTTACTCGATACTGATATGATATCACGGTTTCTAAAACTATTCTTAATAGTAACCACTTTACGGGTACCCTTATGTCTTGAAATGGTTTAGATAATCTTTTAGTTCCTTTAGTGCTTTAGTCAATCTCTCGTATGGTTCTAACCTGTAAAAATAATGTTTGTGAGCGAATTGGCACTCAATTCGCACCTCTGCCAAGTACTGACTTGATGGTACCAATCTCGATCTTTTTTCAAAAGCTTTGTTCTGTTGATGTAATTTATTCATGACCTGCATGAAAGAACTATTTTTCAGCGACTTCGCACCTCTTACAAGTACCGGTTCGAAATCTCCAATGCATTTTTTTTGCGGCGTTCTACAATGAAAGAGTTGACACGATTGTTAACAGCTCGCACTGTAATTTAATTAAAAAATACCCACCGCGTTTAGCTGTTTTAAGCAGATTCAAAGAAAACGCGTTCTATGGATTTTCTAAATTATATCGATTCTGTTATCGTGATCCAAGCATATACCAGGCGATCTCTAAACCACCTTCAACTAATTTTGAGAACTCATTTAGTTTTCAAAATCACGTTTATAAGGAATGTTGTTATTGTTATTGAAAATGAACACACTGATAACTACAACGGTTTATAAAAAAATCTTCTAGTGATTTGTGAAACAAAAACACAAAAACGTTTTTGTGAAGGGCTGAACTTTCGAATATAACTTTCGATAGAAAACGGTTTTTTGGTCAGTGACTTTTGTTACCAGTTCAGTTTTAATTAAACACTTTTGAGCGGTGGCGCTTCAAAGAATTTAACAATTCTTTTTGTTGCAATACCGTCGGTTGTAGTTCAAATAGCCACCGACTGAACAAGTGTTGAGGATATATTTGCAAGTAGAAGACTGGATGGACGTAAGCAAAACGACAAGTGATAGAAGGGACTCCGCGACACATGCTGGTTTTTGATAAACAAAACCTGTTCCCCTTTCTCTTTTAATAATCATTCTTTTCTTCTGCGACAAGTACTGATAAAAGAAACATAAACTCCGATTAGCAGTTGAAATTGCTGAATGTCAGTTTTAATGTTTTTAGTTTGTGTATTTGAAACGAAAAGAAGATCATTGAAGGACTACCATAACTATTTCAAGCAAAGCGGCTGTTTTCAGAAATATTTTTTTGCTCTAAAAAACTACAGATGCATAAAATTACCGTGTTTCATTAGTATATACTTGCGAATAGTTCCAGCATTTGGTCGACAACAATTCAGACTAATAAACTCAGTGTTTCTAAAAAGCTCTAAGAAAAATAAGGTATTGTGAGATTCCATACGGAAAGAAATTGTACAACCGTCGGGTAAAAAGTTTTGAAAATCGCCATTTTATTACGGCTGATTTGCGGCGAGCTCTTGTTCTTGCGATAACTTCCCACAAGTTCGTTGTGATCTTTAAACAAGAACAAAACATCGGAAGTGTTTGTAAGGAAGCATTTTCATACTATTCATGTTATTCAAGAACTAAAATATGTCTTTTGAAATAGGTTAAAATGTTGTCAACGATCTCAAATATCATAACACTTTCACCTACAACAGTTGTACCCATTTCGGTTAACAAAAAATGTCAGCTCGTTTAATTTAAATTTCTTTTCAACAGCGTCGTATAAGTTTCACAGACGATTATTCATGGCGAGAAATTGCAGATTCGAGTCAGCTATGGTTAGAGTTATTGTCCGCACATAAACAAAAGGGGTATACGTTTATCTGCCGAATGTCAACAAACACTGGGCGAACACGAGGCGCGAATAAATGATCAACTGGTGGAACAGTATATGGGCCCACGGTCACACAGAATTGCTTTGGACACGAGCACTGCACATTTGGCGTTTTCAAACGGGTAGTTAATTTGACAAGAGAATCAGTTGCGTTGCTGTGATCGAGGTCTACCTGCTAGGACACACAACTAGAAGTGCTTGTATCTAAACAGTACAGATAAAGTCCAATTTACAAAACGCCCGTCTCGCGTGGAGCTAGCTATATAAGGATGAACAAATAGAGAAGCAGGCGTTTCGTTATGAATTAAAATTCACTTGCTCACAGGCCAAAGTCGGAAAACTGCACCTGCTTGTCGGGATGAACACACGACCAATTTTAAAATTACACCGCTATCTAGCTGTTATTTTCAGAAACAAATTGTCGAGCGTGTCTCAAAAACTGGGACTTGGCCCAAAAATTGTTTCGCAATATTACAAACATAGGTGTAGAATTCCCAAAATAAAATTTGCTTGTTTCGTATTAGTAGCAACACCTCGCTTAAGGAGTGAATAACCAGTTTGGGACCCACAAGTTTTGTTTGGCTTCATAAATATTAAGTGATTTTTTTGTTCACCATTTTATTTCCAGAGGCTAATTTCTTGCTAGTTCGACTTTAAATGTGGAAAAACTGACGAAGCTATGAATATGTTAAACTAGAACTACAGTACAAGATTAAACATTTTGCTTTATCATTTTACCGAAGTACAATTTTTGAATACACTAAATTCCCCCCTTGCACAGTTGGTATTTGTCAAAAAGTAAAACTATAAAAATCCCGGAAACTTATTATATGCGGTTTATTGTTTGGCAAAATGCCATTATCTTCGCATTGGTAGCGCAGAAAAAACTGGCTTTTTCAGCCAGGTCCTTCTTTTGTATATTTGACCGCCCGCCTTAAGGACATTCTCCGCCCAACTTTGACAGCGCATTGGTTTGCGCGCAGTTGCGTGTTGTGTTGGCCTGTTTGCGATACACGTCCTTGGTAAAGATGTTGACTCTCTTCATCTGAGCAAACGAAACGTTTATTGAAACAATCTGTCAGTCTCACCTGACAGCTTTTGAAATCGATCTCTCTTGTACAATAAAACATGAACAAAACTCTGCCAATTTTTTTGTTTATTGAAGCAAAACAAACCTTTCATCAAATCTCAATCTCGAAAAAAAAACTGAAAACAAAGTTGAGTTTCTTTGAGACTTGACCAAGTTAAAATGAGAATAGAAACCTTGAAGAAAAGATTTTCAGTTTTTCTGAACCGAGAAATCATTTCTGAATTTCAGATGGAAAATGGAACAATTTTGTATTCTGCGCCCGCTAATGGCAGGTGCAAGAGAAAAAAAACTCTACAAAGCTTGGAAGCCGAGACTAAAACAGTTTTCTTTTAAAACATTATATAACAAAATATAGTGGCTGAATTTGATGTGTATTTGGATTTTGGGCAAGACGTGCATGCAGGAGGACATACAACTCTCCATTTAAGTCTTGAAATTTACTCTTTACCTACAAGTAATATTCAAAACATGTCGGTTTTCTTAAGAAATTGGTGTTATTCCAACCTATATTGTCACTTTTAGATGTGAATAAAACCTAAACTATTTTGTTCTTAACAACTGACCGTAATTGGAAACTCAAAAATCTCTTGCAAATTATTCAATTTCGTTGAAAAGGCAGAAGAAACGAACTAAACCGAATAAAAAACAGGATGCGCCCTTTGCCGACAGAACTGTAAAGTTTTTTCTTTCGTTTGCCAAAGCAAGAAAAACATCCACCAAATTGGCACTTCCCACAATAAATTACAGTATTATTGGGTTTTAGCATCCCACGAAACAGCTAAGCGAGTAAACATTAGTTTCTTGGGTGACGAATCGCCAACTCATATTTGCAGCTTGTTTATTTTGTAAGTGTTCTTCATTGGCTCAAAGCGGAGTATTTTCGGTTAATATGAGGGACGAACCGACATGGATGGCTGGTGATTAGATGCTAAATCAAACATCCTAGCCCTCGTTCACACACTGGTAAAATTGACATTGCTTGTTTGCTTTTTCGGTTTTCTTTGAGCCCTTGACATGAATGAGCATTTCGCGATGAGCCACCCTTGCTAACAAGCACGACTTGCTTGTCATAAACTCGCTTTCAGTTTGCCGCTCTTTTCGACACTTTGACAGCGTTTTGTTGACAGAGCTGCGTAATAGGACCAACCGCCGCAAAAATAATTGCTAAGAAACTAAAACTCGGACTTTCCACTGCAGAATTCACATTTAGGCCGCACACTAGGGCCCTCACAGAGTCGAATGACGCATATTGACCGAATTTGGGGGAAAATAGATTTACCATTAAGTATTTTGACGAACACACGACCATAGAGCAAGCTCTGGTCTACTTACTTAGAATACTTTTGGATACCAGGTTATAGAGAGACTCGCAACTTGACTTTAAAAAACAAAAACAAAGTTGTTGTGTTTTCTTGTGTTATTGAGAACTATCGTTTCACGGGAACGGTAAAAAAAAGCCATCTTGTTTTGGTGATACAGGAATGGAGAATTCAGGAAGTGAAAGTCAAGAGTTGAAGTACTAACTGTATCATCCACGTATCTATCTCTTTACGGCCCAAGTCACGGGTCCAAAATTACGAATTTACATCGGTTGACAATCCGTGACTACTGAATTGAAAGATATGACATTTGTTGACTCTTGCAAACCGAAACTCTTTGTAGTTACCAGAGTACCCATCGGCCAGGTACAGAAGTGTCGAAATTGTACATTTTTCTAAATTCTCCTCTACAACCTTAAAGTTTGGAGAGAATTTAACCTTGTTTTCAAACGTGGCGTCCTAATAAGTCAAACTTTTATCAGATTCACCATCGTTCAGTAATAATAACGAGACGTGTAACCAAAGATTAAAACGCGTCGAGCCAAACCCAAAATAAATCATTTTTTTCTTGATTAATGAGTCTTCGCAACTCAGTGCCTTATCCGACTCGTAAACGTCCATCATACTGGAAGATAAACTCACAGAGCGAGAAATCTACAGTTGTTGGCAAAACTAAAAGCAAATAACAACAAAAATGCTAATTTGTTCTGACAGAACTCAAATATAAAACTCGAACTCGTGGCTTTGAATTTTAAAACTGTTTGTGTAGCAGAAGATTTTAATAGCGTTCTGGGCGTCGTGCGGACAAATCGCTATAGCTACTTTGTTGAACGCGAAAACATAAATATGATCATCTATACCCCAAGTTGAAAAAAAAAACTTTACTTTCATGGGTGATGGTAGCACTGAATTTTCTCCTAAACTGGACGATCCGATTTCCAGATCAACGGTACTAAATCGGTTTATTGCCCGAGAGATCTTTGGTACGCGGGGTTCCGGGCTGTGTGTTTATATAAAAACCGTACTCAACGGCTGAGCGAAGGCAATTGATCGAAGATTCTAGATCGCCAGTTGTCGGTCATCTTTGAAGAACGCCTCACTGGGAAGCGAGTCAATATACACTGTGTGGGTGTCGATCGCAATGAGCAGTGGCCAAAAAACAACAGGTATGGGGCGTGCAGTTTGTTGCAGCTTAACAGTTCGTTATATACTTGCTATAACTCCAACTTTAAATTTTGCATGGAATAATCAAAGAAGGCATGCAATGGCCATACAACAGTCTGGGGCAGTAGAGTTGCGAGTTCCAGAGAAAGCAATAGTTTGTATAGGATACGCACAGTAAAAAATTGTGATACAGTCTAGGTGATCTTCCTTACTGGAACCGACTCGGTAGCAGTTCGGTTGAAGGAATCGGCCCCATAAATACTCTAGATACGAGAAAACTTGTATGTATATTCCGGAGCTGCTCATGTGTATCCACGAAGGTTTGGCATCGAACTTGTTCTTCTAAATCAAATGACTCATCGTGGTAAAATTAATGGTGACGAGTTTCACGTTGTGGAAAGAGCAGGCTGGTATAGTCAGCCAAGGACTGCCTAACTTTCAGTCACAAACTACATTAATTGGTATTTTTAGCGTTAGCTGAAGTTTCCAAACAAAAACAAAACCGAGCGCTTGCGACCAAGCTGAGAGTTTAGTTATCGCTGCAAGCGTTTGCCTGAATTACTAGGTTACATGGAATTACTCTTTTTAACTTGAATAGATTGGAAAACAAGAAATCGCAAATTCCTTCCGCGCCTAACCTATGCTTAGCTTGGACCTAATGTAGCGGCACAAAGTGCCCAGAGGCTGTGTTTTGTGAACGTAAAGAGCTCAGAGGGGTTAAGTTTGGAGCGGTTATTGACTGTTAACGGTGGCCAATAACCGTCGAACTTTACTTCCTTGCAGTTTCCGTGACAAAGCTCTTCCTGTCGTCCTGGTTTTTTTATGCTTTTGGTAATTCGGTTGAGCTTACCACTCGTTGGAGCTTATTAAAAGTATATGCACACTCTGCCACAACCAAAACTCCTGCTCTCGCGTTTGTTTGTTTATTTGTTGTTGTTTAGAAAAAGGCGAGTTCGATTTGACGTCCTGCACACAAAACGTACCGGACCAAGGGAAAGGTTGCCTGATATCTTCCAAGTATTCATGAGTTCATTATATGAGATAATATGGTTGATGGTTGGTGAAATATAACTCCAATTTCCCAAGAAATTTCGGAACTATCGAACCACCTAGCTAACTGCATGTGGATGTGAAATTGCAACGAGAAAACTATTCACAACAAAATTAACTGACGAACTTGCAGCTCTTCTTGTTTCCGAAACACTTTTACATTTTAAATGCAAACTACAATCAGCACACACAAGTGCGTAAGACTTTATTATTGCCATATTGATTTTAATATTAAGTCGTGATTCAGCGAGTCTGATAATAATTTCTTGCCATACTTCGTGCTCTGTGTTTTCCCGTGGAGCGATGCAGCCAAAAGAGTGCTTGCGGTCTTCTGTACGTTTAGTCTACCCATTCGTGGCATCAAGCTGTGAACTCTGTCTTATTCTGTATACTAACGAGGAGGAAATGTTTTTCTCTATACCGACACGCGGCAACCCACTGAGAAGACAAAGCAACATAACCAATCCGATTTTTGCGAGTCTCTCAGTCTGTAAAACTTTTTTCAGATTCTCATTTTAAAGCTAAAATTCATTTTTATCTAAATGTATAGATTCCTCTAGATTTCAAAGATATAGCAACATTGGAATGTGTTTTTAAAAAAATGTTGCAAGTCGAATGGTTCAAGCCTTAAGGTGTAATTTTGATGTTTTATTCGGCCGATATTTAAGGATGATTCGTATCTTATATTATAATGAAACACAAGTTCAAGCCCAAAATAATTTAGAATTTGTAATTATTACCAAGCCCAGAATCGTATCAGTTTCAAATCTTGCAAATTTTCAAAAAAAATGTGAAGGGGTAGCTTTGAAAATCAGCCACTAAAAACAGAAACACTAACAGGTAGATGTTTCATAGAACACACAATTGTATGGTTCTATACCAAGCATAAAAGCACAGGATTTTAAGTTGTAAATCATCAAAACTTATTACTAAGTTCTATACCATTTTGCTGAGAAAATCCCTCCCACTTCGAAACTCCCTTTTTCGTACATTGGCCGAAGACCTCCGTGAAACGGTTCATTTCGCTGATACTGATAGCCTATCACTGTAATTAAACTAAACTACGTGTCTCTTACAAAAACAGCGGTGGTCCTCTGATGGACACATACGAATTGTCGTTTCCCACTGAAATTCGTAAAGAAATTCACAAGAAGGGTAGTCTTATTTATTGTACTATATATACTGGAGATCTTTATCTGCGTGAATGAAATCTGAGATTGCGATCGGAATTTACAAGAGAAGAAGAAAATAGTTTGTATTATAGCAGATGATTACTGGAATATTTAATCTGTCACTAATTTCTGTTCTCATTTAGCATTACAAATTTAGGAGTATTCTGAGTTGCTTCAGACTACAACAGTTCTGTTTTGTGCTGCGCAACATGAAGAAATTGTTCTCGGTGACAAAACGCCACAAGCGGGTTTTGAAAGATTTTTTAAAAAGTGACTGAAAAAAACCCATTTAATTGGCATAATATCTCACTTGATATCAGTATCACAGGAGCGCTTCCACTCGAGATATCTGATCAAACCAAAGCGGGACCGAGCGCGGCAACACCATTTCACTCGCGCCTCTTTCTGGCCCTTTATCAAAATAATACAGCAAAATAATATTAAATCGACCCTCGAATAAAAGTGAATAGGGTGCAATTATCCCTACAAAATAAAATGAATAGGTACTTGAAGATTTAAAGAAAGCAAATAACATT
>JAOBYE010056678.1:13024-33720 GCA_025403585.1 Parazoanthus swiftii
TTTCCAGAAGAAACATGAATAAATATATAAATCCCTTGAAACAAGCAAATATGTAAACAGAAAATCACGAATCCTAATTAAATTTGGTGTTGAAGGACTCGACAACTTTAAAACCAGGGAAGAATTGGGCTTTAACTTCCCTAGTTTGAAATGTAAAAGTCTTATTGCCTAGATCTAGAGTGCAGCGATAGTTTATGGTTTAATAATGAACTATCAACAGCTCCATGAAGTCCAGTTCAAGAGGTCTCGGTGTCATTTCTGATTAGAGTCAAGACAATATGGAAACGTGATCCAACACTTACATCTAGTGTTCTACTTCGGACAGTTCGTCCATCGAGATGACGAAACCAAGAAAAATAAACTCGCTGCCAATTTTACTGATAACTAAAAGACAACCAGTCTCTACTTGGGGTATTGCGAACATTGTCATTTGAGTGTTGTCAGCTCTGATAAAAAGCTAAAATGACAAAAAAATCCATATTCTGAGTTTATCACGAACGCTTTCCAAACAAAATTTTCGCCGATTTTATTACATAACATAAAGGTGGCTTGCTTTTAATGCAATGTAGTTGTCCACTGCCGTTTGAGATGCTCGGCTATACTCAGTGAGCCATAACAGCTGCGGGAGTTAAACGGAATAATATTAGTGAAACGTGTCTTTTATGATAATTTAGCATAAAATTACCCTTTGAGGTGATGACTTTAGCCGACTTTTTGGTCAAAAAGATTGAACAACTTGCAAATTCATCTCGCATTTGCAGCTACTTCGTTGGCTGACAAGCTGCGCTGTGCCAGTATCTGAGTGTTTGGAAGTGAAGCTTCAACTCGTTCAAAAGCCATTTTATTGTGGGGGTGTGAATCTGTGAACAGTCCTTCGGTGACTTCGGAACACTATCTCGCGGCGGGCGGCCCCCCTCGGCTCCTTGTCAACAGACAATAGGCCCCACGATTAAAACCCTTTGAGGCCCATTCCGACTGTTCCGCTCTCAATCAACAGCTCGAACAGCACCTCTGGCTATAAAACTCTTAATAAATCCACTTGACGAGGCACTCCACTGAAATCGAGTCTTTTCACCACGATGTTACCAGTAAGTGCTTTGGCGTGATCTCAGTCGAGAACTTCACTCCGTGGCTGGCGATTTCCATGAGTATCAGTTACTTCAATTGCCCCAAGCAGTCAACAAATAAACGAGATTACTATGAGATAATAATTATTCCATTTGTTCTCGATTATTTTCTTTTGCAAGATAATGAGGTGTCTCCAACCGCCGGGAGATGCTCCGCTGATTTCGTACACGAGTTTCATCCATTTCTACAAGCGTGATTCTCAAAATATCAGGCTGAGGGCTCAATTAACTCGTGTCACTCACAAGTAGATTTCGTGCCAAAAGGGGAAGGAAAGGTTGAAAGACACTCCCCAGGAATAGATTCGAAGCCTGCTCGGAATGACAGGCGTGATTGCACATCGTGCATATCAGCAAAGTTCCAGCTGCAAGAAAAAGGCATTTCTAGTACGGGCAGCCAGCCTGGCGCGAGGCAAGTGTGCATTGTGTCAAGCAATGCTCTAGGTTACTGTTTCCGAGTCGCAGAAAATGATAAATTTCTTGCTATATATCACTCTGCAAACGAGCTCGGACTGTACCCCGAAGCAGTTCCCGCACCGCAAGCGGAAGCGCTCGCAGTGTAAGCAAAAATATCAAAATTTTCCACTGTCTGATGGTTTCATTTTACATTCAGAGTTGCATATCTATGACAACGACATGATACGTCGCACTACTTCACTCGATTGGCTTTAACGTCTTGTCAATGCAAAAAATGCCGGCGAATCCCTGCCGCAGCGTGCACTGGGGTAAGTTTCACAATACTAGGGTCTTGTTTTTGTCATTAGAGAAGCCTAGCTTAAACCACTTATACCTGAATAGCTGGTAATTATTGGCCTGGATATTAAGCGAAGTGCTTAATTAGACTCGTGGGCCGTGTGAACTGGTCCCGAGATTGTTTGCTCACAGTAACATCATATCCTATCGATTTGAGAAGAACGCGCGTACTTGTTTGTAGACCAGATACAATTGACGCCTCGTTCAACACCTTTCGCATCAGTTCGTTGCTTATCGCCTAACCGTAAACCACAGTTCTCTCTCGGCTTCCCGTAGGAACTTTAAACACAGGCCAAAACGATTCAAAGAGTTCGCTCGGGGCTGTTATTGTCGATACTACGCGATTTCGACTTTAAGAACATTAATGTTTATAAGTTTATGTTTTGCTGGTAACAGTCAGACTCCCGAGTGAGCGGCAAATGAGAATTTTAACGCTAATCACAACATCTTCCCTTTCCGTTTAGCTTATCAAATGAAATTTGTCAAATTCTCATTTTCAAAATCTTCAAACACCACACACGATCATTCTGCTTTCGCCATTGTATTTTAATTCCGGGCCGGGACGAATGGTGTTACTTTATGTCTAGTGTACTACTGGTATGACCTTTATCTCGGCCCTTGAAAAGACTTGCGCCTTTTCAAAACATTTCGCTTTTGATAACTTTTAGTACGGCTTTTGTTCGCGAAGTATATTACCATCGGCAGTCAAGGAGAAAATAAGGGAGCTTTAAGGCCAATTACACTCAAGATAATTCTTTGTCTTATATACCGCCATTCACAGCCAATTGGCAGGTTTTGGTTTTGGGGGCGTGTATCAACCGCGGGATTCCACTTATGACAGACAGGTCCAACTGTCAACAAGTTCTCCTCACAATGGCGGCCTTGACAACTTGGCGGTGAACAAACAGATGAGCTTTCAAACATCAAACTGAATATAAATTCGCGGCCATTTTTGATGCAGCGGAAGATATATTTTCTATTTATGTACACACAACGTCAAACTGCTAACCGAGTTTAGCATAAGCGTCGCGGTATGTTAAGAGTTTGTTGCCATTAATGTTGGCTGGCATACGTGTTGAGAAAACTTTCAATAATTTTAGACTGCAGGTGGCGCGAAAGGTTTATTTCGCACCATACACGTGTGCTAAGAAATCGGCTGTTCCTAAGAAACTCTCTGCGTCTCTCCCTTTCTGATTGGTAAACCTAGGTTTCCGGTGTGATCTAGTCGACTGAATGCAAGAGATTTCAAGCGGTCTTCACCAACTGAAGTCGTATAATAATAGGTCTTTGTACACTAATTATTTCGAGAACAAGATCGATTAAATAAACTCTTCACTCAAAAACCGCGCCATGATGCATCACAAGACACTTTGCTTTCCCCGCCAGAAAAGTCGACTTTTTCAAAGCACTCGCGAATTGTTTCTTTCGAGTGTGGTTGTATTTGAGGCACGTGTGGAAGCCAGTTGAACGTCCTCCTGATCTTGTCACGTGATAATCAATCAAGCTGTCGCTGTCATTAGGAAAAGGACAATAAAAGAGAGCGAAATGCCGCCCTAAGTCCCAATAGCTTAGTTGTTGAGGTGTCAAGCGGCTAGTTATTGTAGCGCTCAGCTCACCCCGCTCCCGACGAACGGCTCACTTCCCACGCACAACATTTATAACAGTTCGGGAGATTATAAAAGTTAGTTTGCTCAAGAAAAAGATCTCTTCGGATTTGTTGCTTATTCCGGCCAATTTATGCGGAATTTGGTCGGCATCTTTGCCCGAGCAGGTGTTGTGGATAAGGAGAAATCACTCGCAAACACCGAAGCGGCAGATAAGGGTGCAAACGGATCGAGAGAAGTCAAAACCCAAATAGAAATTATTATACAAACAGAAGAATAGGCAACTTGTGTACAGCTGAGAACAGCCGTTACGTGTTGGCGATTTGTGACTTCCTAAAGCCCCATTACTCCCCGGTTGGGATAATTTGGGCAATTTTACGCTGTGATTGCAACCGAGCTTTCGCAGTTTTAAAGTCGCGCCAGCTTGCTCGCTTTCTGAGTCAATTCTCAATCAGCGAGTCACTGATATCGCCACTCAGTCTTATCACTGTGGAACAGTAGCAACTGCTCCGATGACGATGGATGATTGCACGGGCTACAGAGCTCCATTGCATGGCAAGGGTTAGTAGATCGTGGGTGATTTCAGTCAGTACAACTTGTTAGCGTTCTAATCTGTGTTTTGGCCTCTGTTGCAGGGGGAAAGCCGACAAGCTGTAGCCAAAATGGCAGAATAAGCATATGTACTGGATGTAAGGAGCCCATCGAGGATCGGTTTGTGATGAAAGTTGTGGATGAACCCTGGCACGAAACATGTCTACAGTGCTGTGTTTGTCGGGCGCCACTGTCGAGATCATGCTTTAGCAAGGATCGAAAACTCTACTGCCGAAGCGACTACGAAAAGTGAGTTCTAACCGTCCCGAATGTCGTCCACTCATACGCGCACCTCACTGCATGCACATCAGGACCACTTCACTGTCATGTCACATCGTAGACACACACATAATTATTGAAAATCATCGGGTTACACACTATTTTTATTTCCCAGTCTTTGATAAATATTTTCGTAATTAATAGTATCCTCTATAAAGTGCCTTGTCTGGGGATTTCGCTCACACTTCAAGTCGGTTTCAAGGGCGAATTATTTGTGAAATCTACATACAAGCTCATTAACTGCTCCAGTCGTTGTAACGAATGATATCCCGAAACCCTCGCAAAAACCGAAAGCGGTTTGTTTCTCTCTTTCGAGTATAGTTTCGAGCTGCTTTTTAGTACAGCTCTTAGACGGAAGCCAGCTCACGGCCCGGTTACTGAACACAGCGCCACCAAACAAAAAAAATACACTTTCTTCCAAAGAATTAAACATATACAACTCAATAACTATTCAACGTTCTCCTTGATGTGAAGTCAAGTGTTGGGCGCAAAATCTCAGCGTTTATCTCGGCCGTTTAAACGCAGTTGGATTTCATAAAACATGGCATTGGGACAGAAACAAGCTAAGCATCTTAGAAATAGCGTGAAAACGGTCCATAATGTCTTCATGAAGGAAGTCGTGCCAAGTCTGTTGTGCAGTAAGGCTTGTACGAAATCAAAACGTAGTTGACAGGAAGTTCTGTTTAATGTGTTAATCTATATTGCTCTTTAAGTGATAAATAAGTTTCCGCTGCCTGTGCTTTGGTCTAAACACATTACATTTACAACCTTCTCTTCATCGATTTAGATTGTTCCGGCTTATAGAACTTATTCAAAGTCGATTTTTGAAGTCATGTCTACACTTAACCTCTGTGGTTTTTGCCATTGATTTGTAGCATAGTTTTTCGCGGATGAAAAGTTTAGTAAATAGTCGAGTTAGCAGCGTTATCGTGCAATAGCCAGCGTGTGTTCAGACATGTAGTTCTCTTCAGCAACTCTCTCATGGAGATAGTATTATTATTCCCATCTGGTACTGCTTTCTGATCGAATGTGGCACGCTAAATGTTACCCCACATTGTCAGTTTGTCGCTGTGGCTCGCTCAAGCAAGGTTACTCCAAAACACGCCTCCATTGTCCTTAATCATAGGTTTCTGCACAACAAGAGGTGAATTACTGTGCAACAGAACAATCTTTGATTAGCCGGCTTACGTGTGTATGCAGTTAACATAAAATGAATACTAAAACTACAACACTCCGAAATAAAAAAAATGAGGAGTTGTGCGAACGGTTACATTGAATCAAAACCATACGTAGCAATTAATTACCCGTATAATAAGTTGTTTTGATAATAAAACTTTGCAGAGTAACGGTTACATTTCAAAGACGGGGGTTTTGCCTTCTGATTTAATCACTCTTAAAATACAGTCTTGCAAACGATGGAGCATTCGCTTGAAGAGTTCAGATTCGAGTTTGTGCGCCAGTAATTGAATGTTTGTCTACCATAGTATCTATTACCCACGTCAATCAGGAAAACCATTAAAGTGCCTGTGAACAAAGTGTCCTAATCAAGTTTGCAGTGTACCTGCAACTTTTCTAAAACAGCCACGACAGTATTGCGATCATTTCCCTATAATTTTTGTATCTCACATTCTCAGTAGCTCACATCAGTTGCCTTAGAAATAATCAATGGGCATTACGTCTAATGTTTGTTTAGGCCAACTGTCTCGATCATATTCATGGTAGAAGTCGCCTCAAACAAGCCACAAGCTGAAGGCCTCATTACCAATTTGTTTCAAGAACCTAAACACAACTTGGTTTGGTTAAAATATTTTCTTATGAGAACAGAGTTTAAAATAACTCTAACATGTCAAATTTCTCGGGCAAAATCCGCGGCTAACTGAGAATTACACACTGAGCTAAACATCATACGAGATCAAAGGCGGGCATTTCTAATAAGCTCTTCAAAAAGAACCAAGATTGATTTTATTCAATTGCTTTTTGCCAAGCTGTCTAGAAGTTTGACTAGTGAAGTAGGTGTTGAACAGGCCGGAAGCCCTCAAATCCAAGCGAAGGCTATACACAGAAATACTGCCTGCGATACCGAATAAATACCATTATATTCCACGTGCTCACTTGCTTTTAGCAATTCGAAGAGAAAGTCGAAGCAGTAAAAATCCTTGACTCCCCGCAACGGAGCGGTATCTTTACATCTATTTAAGCAATTGGCGGCGCGTTCCCCCGAGGACCAGTTTCACTGCTTGTCACAAATGTTCATTACTTCTTTGCAAGAATACGACCAGAAACTTTATTTTAGGCATTTTCAGAATTAATAAGCCTTAAAGTTGTAACGTTTTGAAAAAATTTGAGCGTGCTTTGATAATGATGCAAATGTGAATTATTTATGCAGCCTTCGTGCGATTTTAGGTAAATATTACCAAAGAAAAAAGCTAAAAGGAGGTTTAATTTCCTTAGCGATTTACGAATTATTGTTTCTCAAAGTCGAAAGAGACAGTGTTTTTTCCGTGGAAAGAGAATTTGTTTGATTAAATTAGGTTAAGAAAGGACCCCTCAGTCACAAGTAATTATTAGTGAAAGTAAGAGGAAAGGGTGAATTGGCTTACTGTGAGACACAGAGACAACGAAAAACGCCTCATTTTGTGCGCAGTTGGAAGGCAATACACACTAAACATAAATTCACTGTTCATCTTAACAGGACGAGTCTTTGATGAAGCAAGTCCTATAACAAATATGATGAAACTGTACATTCCTACCAGCAAAAGGGATAGCGGTCCGTTTGTTCACGAAATAAAAAGAATACCTTTGGTCCATTTAAAGAAGACATTACAACCTTTCCTATTTATAATTGCTATCGAAATCTTTCGTTTTGGGCGTGTCCAGGGACAGTAAGGTCCAAGAGAAGTTTTAACTTTCCAACACAGCAGTGTTTCAAGGTTCTTTTTCCACTGTTTTGAGGATTTGACGTGCCCAGCCAAAAAGTTACCAGCATTAAGCGGGGCTCATTCGAATCGCATTATTTTATGATTTTCATCACCTGTAGTTGTCGACTGGTAATCTCAGCGTTGTGTGAATTTTGTGTGATTACAGTCTTTAAAACTTATTGCGCTTCGGGACGAACTTTTATTCACTACTTTTTTTTCGTAACAACTTCCCAGCTCGTCGATTTTATAAACTAAATGCGTTAAACTAAACTTGTCCAACTTTCAAGGGATGCAAAATGAGAGGTTGGCCGGTTAACTGTTTTCTAACACTGCTTCAGAAGCGCAGGGTAGTTTTACTTCATCAGAATCACTGTTGTGAATTTGCTTCACAGCTTACTAAGGGAAGCAAAGAATAAAGCAGAAATACAACTCTGCGAGCTAACAGAGATTAGATAACTATGCAAAGACTTTGAGCTTCACACGATGTTGGTATTGAGTTTATAAATACGTTAGATGACAGCTCACTTCCTATATGTTGTATGTATACTATATACTCAACATTCCCTTTGCCTTCTTTTCAGACTTATTACAGTCACTATCAATATAACTCTACATAGTCCGTTAAACACTGAAATAGTTAACCTAATGTATTATCGCAATTTCACTGTCCTCAGTTAAGCTTTACCTTAACGAAGAGACACTTAGAAATTATGCTGAATGTGAAAAACAGCCAGTTAGCCAGTATAAGAAAATTCGAAGGAGCAGTGGCAAAGATTTTTTATGTGAGTCGCGTTTCTTATTTAGGTTACAAAAATCTGAAGCATTAGGCTCTCGGAGTTGAGAGATACAGGATGAGATATAAGTACTACCTTTGTTTCTTTCAGCTCTACTTGTCAACGCTTTTTATACCTTACTACACGTAATGCAATAGTCTTTCGTGTTGCTGCGCTCCTTTACAGAAGAAGGCTTTGCGCAGACCAAGTCATATCATTAGTTATACCGAATATAAATGGGACCGTCACTTGAAGTGAAGTGCTAGACTAAAAGCACTCTCACAACTCTTGTGTACTGTGTCTTTCTCAACTCTAGCTTCACAAACTATGACGGCCAAGTCACAAGTTTAGCATCTAGTTCTAATCAGAGTTTTCTTTGACAGATTGGTCGACATTTCAGAATAAGGTTAAGGAATGGAGGCAACCTTGAACCCTTAATCAGAATCTCGGGAACCCAACACCTCGGCGTGCTTTGTCGTAGATTTCTAGTTTCTGAAAACTGGTGATAACATTTGCTATAGGTAAACAAGAGTGGCGTCCCTACATCAAAAAAATAGACGCAGGAAGACAGATATGTTGGAAAGACTGGCCGATACGAGCTGTTCTTGGCTTACTTCAGTTTTATCATAATGGACTCTATAACTTTTGTGACATACTACAACACACTTTATAAAAAATCAAAGGTTTAAATCACATCTTTTCCTTCTTAAAATTTCCCTGTATCTATATAATTTACTGTTGAGTGTTATGACCAGATATACAAAAACCGCGCGCTCAAATTTTGATCGTAGTCCATGGAGAAATTGGTCGCTTTGACCAACCTACAAGAACACATTTTAAAGTTTGACTGACAAAATTGAAATGGCCGATACATCTATTCTAATTTTAAAGGTTATCAGAGTTCTTCTTCTACTCTGCGTGGGGCCCGGCGGTGAAGGTACAATTGCGATAATTCTACTGACATTCTTCCTAAATTTATCGAGTACATTTTCCTCGTAACTAGATACTATCTTCAAGATTTCTTAAGACATTTCCTACTATATCCAGTTTTTGATTTGATGAATATCCTCAATAACTTTGGAATGATAGTAAAGTTTAACATGAGTTGACAAAGAGAGAAGGTATCGCGAACGCATTTTGACATGACAGCAGCTGCCCATGGAGATTTTGTGTTTAGGAAACAAACAGACTCATTAATTTGTTTCGCATACGTTTAGAAAACAAAATCTTCGACGTGTCGTGTCTTGTTGTCCTTAAGTAGATAGCCATGGTTTTAAGACTGAAATACTTAGGGTACATTAACGCAGCTTCGCTACGTTGGAGAGCAGAAAAAACTTATTCTTTCCTTATCTTTCATCTCCTTTTGACACACTTTTTGTACGATTTGGTCTCGCCATTTTGTGTAGGCTAATTTTGATGGTCTCGTTTCCTAATAGTCGATAGCTCTTATCTGATTCTAACTTTAAACAATCCCCTTATGTTCGTTTAGTACTTAACCACATACATTCGCCGCTTCTAACCGATTTGCAGCCGGCGGTTGTGTTGAAACTTTTTAGATAAGACCCCAGAGCTACAGAAGTAAGTATTCTTTGTAAACATCATATCACAAGCAACTTTATTATATATAGTTATCATGATCTCGTCGTTGGACTGACGCGTATTGCTCTTCGTTAATAACCTATGACCTGAAAACTATGCTAGAATTATTTGTTTGTGCATTCTTCAACACTGCACTGGTCTACTTAGCTTCAATATCAAGAGGCATTTCATAAAGCATTCCGTCCATGAAAAAACAATAGATGAATTTGATAACTCACTCCCACTCGCACCTTCTGTATCGTTTAAGGAACTTTACGACTGTGCTGCAATAGCTTTCTTGTATTTTTTCAGACAACAAGTCAAAGGCGAAATGGTTCATCTTTTAAAATACAGTTCATGGTAACCCCATTTTAGCTTTTTGTCTTCAGTGTTGTTATTACGGTCAAGAAATATTTCAGTTTAATCTTCTACTTGGTCTCTCATTTGTCGCGCAATGTAGTCTGTCAGTTGAGTTTTTGGTTGCAACTCTAACTTTCTTGGCAAATAAACTCGCACAACAGAGAAATTATTGTTATAATTTTTGCATGTCCACTACAACGCATAAGTACGCCGTTTTTAGAGAAAAGTAAAAGCATTTGAAATCTCCTGTTGTTATCTCTCTCTATCAAGGATTGCAGGTTTCGTGTTGCGCTGTGCTATTTTTCACGTTCAGATGGATCTTGTCTCAAGTATTTGGCCTACAGTTACATATACACCCACTTAAATCACCAGATATCAGCAAGGCTGGTCATTGCAGTGAGTTCATATCTCTGGAGGTGAAAATGTGTTATCACCAGGCAAAACCTGTTAACTATCTGCCAATCTTGAAAAATTTCGCAGACTACTTTCATGACACAGACACGTCTATAACTGCGGAAAGATGTATGAAAACCAAAATAGCAATGAGAAGTTTAGTTCCTTTATGTTGTTTTTTGAGTTTATTTTCAATGTTCAAAAAAAGAGCAAAAAAATATTTTTAGAATGTTTTAGTATACTGTGTGCCCAGAAAGGAGAGATTGCGAGTGCGAGTTCCCATGGCTTTGTTGCCCGAAGCGACTGGTATATGATCGTGACACTTAAATTAGAATTTACCACAAGTATTATTTGAGCTAATATCTCATAACCATTAAAAACGATATGACAAAGAAAGCAAGTTCTCTCGCAATGTTAAATCTTAGTTGAGCCTGCTGAGTTTACAGCCGAGGAAACAGTTTGTTATATGATGTGACACCCCGAGAACCAGGCAGTACTGCAAAATATTGACCAAGTGCATACCAAGGCAATCCATGGATATGGTTGTCGCTACTGCTAAAGTCTGGATATAATTTGGCATATTAGAAAAAAAATTCGTAAATTTCACAATCAATCAATCCAGTTTATTTTGGAGCTTACGGGAGGATCGTCGTTCAAAGAGCCAATTCATTAAACGGCTTTCCTAAGTGCGAGCAGCAGTTGTAAAATACACAGAGTAAAAACCGTGCGAGATGGACCACAGATTTTTAATGCCGCTCATTTCGCAGTAAATTAGGACAAACATTTTTTAAAACACGTAACTAATTCAGTAGTTAGGAAAAGTTTCAAAAGAGTACAAGAATGAGATAAGTTTCTACTTCTAGGTTTTTATGATGTACAACTTAGAAAAAGCAGCTCTGTGCATCACTACATTGTCGGGTGAAATGTTGTGCTAAAAATGACGCTCCCACTTTTTCGAGCAAAACCTGAGTTGATCAGTCTACAAAGATGTGCAATCTTTGTGGCCTGGCTTTGGCACCCAGGTTAGTTATCGTGACTCTGGATGGCTATAGCGTGATCCGGCTTCGATTTTTAGAAAAGAGTATCCTACTGAAACAAATGTCTTTGAGTGGAGCATGCTCTTTCTAAAATCACTCAATATATACTGTACTGTAGACTAGTGAAAAAAGTATGCTTATCATTGCCTGAGTCACTATTTCGGGGGACTTTCACAAATAAGAGCACGATAGAAAGAACATTGCCTGCGTAAAGAATTACTTCCAGAGAGATAAGCGTTTTGAACTACAGCCGATGAATATGTTTTTATTGTGATTTCATTCTTTACAAAATGACTTAGTTCAATTAAATTTTTGAAACGGCCCAAGTTTAACCAAAAAATAAAGAGATGTGTCCCGGTTTTCAGTGAAAAGTCTGGCTGAATGAGTCTTTCCCTACATGGTGGCTCAATATTCAAAGTATTCAATCTGTTTCATAATAAAACTAACCTACAAGGGCGCTATGCTTTACAGGTGGTCAGAAAAGTTTCCGACAAACACCAGCCAAAATGTGATTATGCAAAAATACGTTCCGCTCACATCATGTCACATTAGTGTTGACAAGACAGTGCTTAGAAGCCTTAAGAAGCGTGTAAACTTTACGTTTTGCAACAAAGCGAAACGGTATTTCTTGTGTAAAATGCTACTAAATTTAATTGACAACCAAGAGTTTGATTCCGAATTAGGTTTCCCCTCGTGTTTTTGGCGCTATCTGAAAGCCAATTGTCATTCCACATAATTGCTGAGTTCTGCTACACGGGAGGTTGATTTGAAACAGTGGGGTTTTCAGCGAAACGCTAGTTCAATTCAACAACTGTCTATTGGGCGGATTCCGCCGCTTGAATATCATCAATATCTCTGTCGCTCTCAGAAATTATTTTCACCAAACCAGACGGCAAGAACCTTTGAACCAGTTCGCGCCAAAAACCATCAACACAACCTGTTTTTTTCCCGTCTCTTACAGAGCAAAATTCTTTTGCAAAATTTGAAAAGATGAAAGTTTCCATGAACTAATCCAAAATACTGTTTGAAATTTTAAACAAAAGTCATAGTTTTAACAAACCAATAATGGTTGTTGATGATTCAAGACACAGGGTTATGAGCAGGTTTTATGTCTTAAAGAAATTAGCCATTTTCCCCTGACCTGTGGCTTGTTGACGTTTAACACACGCACAAAAGGTGCGGAAACGCCTGATAATGATGTAAAATTGCTTTGTATAGGCCGAGAACATCGTGAGAAAAGTTTACGGAATTAGAATATGTTGCCAGAAAATGGTGTCAAAATGGAAGACGTTTTTCAATAAGTCTAATATTATGTTCACACATTTCTTTCTTGCTCGATTCTGGTGACTTTATGTTAATTTGAACGCGGTGGGTCTCTGAGATTGCGCCGACTTTCCTCGTCCCACGGTGGAAAGGAACAAAATTTCAGGCAGATTGCCTATGTGTGACTGCAGCAACATGGCCAAGAAACCAGTAACAATTTTATTGAAATGAGCGTCAAAAGCAAAAAGGCCTACGTTAAAAACTATTCTGCTGCATCCTCAAACTCTAGAAATTCCACATTTTATGAATTTGTCAGTTTACTGTATCAATAAAAAAGACTAAGAACATCAAGAATCCACATGTTTACCCTTTCGAAAAAATAAAATAAATGGTTCCTATGTCTCCTTTTTCAGTTTGGTTGAAAAATATACACTTTACAAAAGCTATAGTTATTTGTAAGGTATATTTATATAGATGGAAACCGACTAACGCGAAGCTGATCTTGTGCAATGTCACAATAAGAACCGTCGCGCACGTATACTATATATCAAAACTAGATTAAGTTGCTAAATCCTAAACCTTACTTTACGTTTCTCCGCCGTGAAACACTATCTACTTTAAAGAAAAGAATTTACCAGTCAACGCGCTTTCCAAAGTTAAAAATATTGAATTAAGAAGGAATCTTATACAAATTTTTGCAAAGAGAAGATATGACAAGTTTAACTTATAGACACACTACTACAATTCTTGAAGTAAATCTACTTAACTTCTGCAAACCCTAAATTTTCGTTCAGCGTTGCTGTATGAAATCGAGTTGACTATAACCTTTTCAAAGTAGTTTTCAATCCATTTTAGCCTCGTACTGCAAGAGGGAGTATTTAAAATTGTTGAAAAATTCAGTTTTGCTGTGAAGCATTTAATTCACTTCTGCGTGTTATTTTCAGCAAAGCTATAATTGTATGTAGAATTATACTTAATGCTTTTAGTCACTTTCACCAAAAGAAACGACTCAAAGACTATGCAGTCATAGCAGCCACTGGACCGAGCAAATTTAGTGAAGTTCAACGTGATTTAAAGTAAACACAGAACCTGGACACTCTTAAATCAAAACCACTTCCTTGCTAACGCACAACTTTTTTCCTGGATAATGTAAAATACTATTTTCGGCAGTTATAGGACGAACTAACACGAAGAAAAAAAGAATAGTGTTTGGCAAAGACAAATACAAATGCAAGTGAATGGAAAATTATTCTGAAGAGTGAAGCGAATGCGACATGTACACAAACTTGAAATCGATTCGAAACACTAACTGAACACGATAAAATAAAGTGGAGATCGAAAAAAATTTGTATTTTGATGTCAGCAAAACACAGAAGAATCTTAAGTTAATCTATTTATCTATTTACGAGGATTTTTCGTCGGAAAAGAAGTCACAAGCAGGTGATACAACAGGGCGAGCTTTGTCGGCAAACTGTGCAAATTTATCCTGCAACGTTAGTGAAGACGTCTCATCAGATAACTGGTTGTTACTCGTAATTTGAAGAGTACGGTATATATGTTAGAAATTGAGGCTAAACACCTGGACAATCTTTGTGTTTGACAATTTTACCGCTTAGTTTTCAACATCAAACCTAACGCGGGGCTGACATTGGTTTTGTATTTGACTTTATCGATCGCGCTGTGGTAATATTCTTGAAATAAACAATGTTATCTGCATTCAGACACGAAATCAGTTCGTTTAGCTATATGGTAAATATTATGTACATAACATTTACAGCTTAGTTTTTTTAAGCTCTACGCTACTTTGATTTTAAAAAAGAACATATCAGAATTGCTTGCCCGGGTTCTCAATTTCATTTATTATCTTAATAGCATTTACTCTTTTGAAAGGGTTTTATAACTAAGTTTGCGAAACAAACTTGAAAACATGAATTATCGATTTCTCTAAAGCGAATAGAAAAGAGGCTTGGTATAATCTTGTTCAATTAATTTCTTCAAAAAGCAGAAATGGGAATTTCAATTGTTCAAAAATAAAGAAAAAAGATGACTTTTTCAAAATGTTCACCTTTTCAAACTGTTCAAAACCTTTTAAGTTCAGTACTTAGAGATATCATTTATTGTAGCGGTTATTTCTTTATCCACAGGGTGTTTGGGACCAAATGCAGCGGTTGTACCAAGATTATTCCTGCTAGCGAACTAGTAATGAGAGCTCTAGGAAATGTTTATCATCTACAATGCTTTGTGTGTGTGATGTGCGGCCACAGGCTCGAAAAAGGACAGGAATTTGCACTGAAAGACAACAAACTTTACTGCAAAGAGGATTTCGAGAAGCTATCATCAAGTCCGAAAATTAACAGTAGACCTCATGAAAGTAAGTAATACTTTATAAAAAAATTTGTTGAAGATTCTCAAGGGGTTTTGCCCAACAAAGCTCAACAAACAACAAACCGTCCGGATTAAATGCTTGCAATGGATTGTTGCTTCAGGGTGAGACGACAGGGGCATGATGCAAACTAGGGGAAGGGACTGCCTCAGAAGAAGGGGGCTATCAAAAGACAGGAGCTCAGGCTCCAGAGAGGGACAGGGGGGTTTCTTCAAGATAGGGGGTCAGGGGGCACAGTCTCGAGGAGGGTTTAGGTTAGGTTTCTCCTCACCTCAGATTACGAGGGTCAACCAGGAGACAGGGGTCAGCCCAAGGCTGGCATATGGAGCAGAGGGTCGGGGTCAGCTCCAACTTCATGACAGGGTGGCAACCTTAGGACAGGGGGGTTAATTTCAAGATAAGGTTAAGGACAAGAGGTGAGGTCAGCTTTAGGACTGGGCAACACGGGGTGGGGTCAGCTTCAAAACTCAGGACAGGGGGTGGGGTCAACTTCAGGACTGGAGAACAGGAAGTGAGGTCAGCTTCAGGACTGGGGAATGAGCTTCAGGACAGGGGATGGGTCAGCGAACAGGGGGTGAGGTCAGCTTCAGGACTGGGAAATGAGCTTCAGGACAGGGGATGGGGTCAGCTTCAGGACTGGGGGCAGGGGGTGGGGTCAGATTCAGGACTGAAGGTCAACCTCAGAGTGGTGAGTCACTCTTAGGATAGGGGGGTCATGCTTGGGATAGCAGGAGGTCATTCTAAGGATAAGAGGGAGGGGTCAGTCACATTACAGTAAATCAGAACAGATGGAGTAAGGTGCTTATACGAAAGTATCACACCAAACTTTAATTAAATTTCAAAAATTTAGAAATAAATTTGGTTCATACAACCATTACCTAAATTACTCAATAAGAAGTTACAATAATGTTAAAAAACTGATGCTTTCTCAATAATTTTCTTCTTCAAGAATTTATGGCTCATGGTTTTTCCTTTCATATTTTTCATTTGCTTTTAAAATTCACTAAAACTTGATTGCACAGAACTTTCATTTAGGGCTCTAAATACAGCTCATATCTGGTATTATATAATACCAACAGTATGCTAACACTTATTTTGCTATATATTTGCATAACTGTGTTTTTCTGGGCATATTTGAACAACTGTTTCAACAGATCGATGCTAATATTTACAAATAATAACTTGATATGGGGAGAGAGCTGGCAATATTGACTCAGAAATGGAGAAATAATTTACATCACAAAGTATGAACAATGGTCCTGACAGCTTGGACAATCTAATTAAAAAAACTGTTTCTAAAACAAAATGACAATTTAGTATGCTGTAGTATTGGATGTGAAAGTGCTCACTCATGATTATGCTGTCTGCTACTTCACTTATGTATACATAATCTTCTGCTATTAAAGTGGATATATATATATATATATATATATATATATACATATTTTATATACAGCAACAACAAAATGACTGTTAAAAGCTGTGTTTCTTTAGCTTTTTGATTTAAGGAAAGTCTAAGATAAAATGTAGTTCTTTAAATCAAAGAAAAAACTACCCAATTCAAAAAAATTGTCGTCTTTATTCCAGTTACTGGTAAGTGAACATTTAAAACTTCGTACTTAGTTATCACAATTTTTCTTACTCTAGAATCTTCTGAAAAAAGTCATAAGCCTGAAAAAGCAGAAAAAATAATAACAAAAATTGAGGAAAATGACACTGATGACAGTGATGACGATGACGATGATGATGAAAATAAGAAAGGACCAAAGAGGCCCCGCACCATTCTGACCAGCTCACAGCGAAAAGTGTTCAAGTCCTCATTTGAAATCAGCTCAAAGCCTTGTAGAAAGGTAAGAAAACAAACTTAGCCTCTTTTTGCTTGTGGGGAATGCAGGGGGGTACAAACTAGTGTCTCTTTCAGGGGGTCCAATGATACACCACACCAGGTTAAAAGTAAAAAATAGCCTCAGAGCAAGGGGTCCTTAAATTATACCAAGTTTTAGCTCTATTTGGCAACCTAAAAATTTGACCTTGATTTTTATTCAGAAACACAAGAATGTTATTAAAAATGGGAATAAAAAAAAACAGCTTTGGTTTTCTTTGGCAAGTTTATTTTAAAACTTTTTTTTTTCAATTCTTCAGATTATTTCAATTATGAAATCAAAAACTAAAGCAATGGCCTCTATTTTCCTTACAAATATTAAAATGGAAATAAAGTGAATACCCAGGCTGAATTTTTCCCTGAACAAAAATATTTAATAATTTGTAAATTTATGCCAAAAATGTTACCTTTAAACTCTGGGGACCCTATCAATAAATTATTTTTCAGGATTTCTCCAAATTTATGTTAATAATAACTATGAAACAAAACAAGCCAGATATAATACGAGTTAATAGATATTTGTGTTATATTGCGACAGGTGCGTGAAGAGTTATCCCGTGAAACAGGACTGAGTGTTAGGGTTGTGCAAGTCTGGTTCCAGAACCAAAGAGCAAAGGTAGTTGAAATAAGATAATACATGTAGTTATAATGATCAAGTATGGTACTGATTCTCATAAAGACAAACTTAGGGCGTGGTCAACTAAGAGCTAGGATCAGGACAAACAGACAATGTCAGCAAATTTGAGGAAGGGGGGGGGGAGGCAGTTTCCAAAACATTCTTCTAGTGAACAAGAAATATATGAGCATGAAGCTATGGCTGTGTGGGGACTGGGGATTGTCCAATCACAAAATGCTGATATCAAATGATTCATTTGATTTATCACTACTGCAGACAAATTATACCTTCAGCTGAGAGAATACCATTATCATTCTTGACCTTTTCTCTTGTTCTACAGATTAAAAAATTAGCTCGGAGGAACAATCCCGACTCTGATGGTGCTGCCAGCTGTAGAGTTAGCAACAGACAGAGCCGTTCCAAGAAGTCAAAAGATGATAAAAGTATGCAACCATAAAACCAAGTTACATATTAAAATTTTCTCTGACAAATTTAAGTGTCAATCGTTATGTCACTCTGTAAATGTTTTTACATATATCTCCATACATTTCCTATAAATAAGTTGGGAGAATTTTGTTCTTCAGCTAATAAAAACAGTTTAGAGTTGATGATCATTTTCTTTATTCTCACAACCTACCAACTTGTTTCATACTGATCATGATAATGCAATGAGAATAAAGATACTGATAAATTAAACATGGTCAGAGCAAAAGACTCAACATGTATCTCAATCTATAGAAGTTGACGTATAGCAAAGCAGCAAATTTACAGTAAGTTGTTCTGAAGAAATAAGAAAGAGTCCATCGATATCTTAAAGTACAGTTATATCTCATTCCAGCGGCTCAATTTATGCAATCTGAATGTGTGCACTGCTGCTCTTTTCATTTCAGGGACAGACCATCACTTATCAAGTGTAAATGTTCAGAACAATTTAAAGAGAGCATTTTCCAGTGGTGTGTCTGTATGCACTCAAAGCTATTTGTAAATTTTTGATTCTACAGATATATATGTTATTTACCGGTACCTAGTATATATTTTATCAAAACTTGTATGTTTATTTGTATTTGTGAAGGAATAAGACAGAATATATTTCAATATTGGTGATTATGTTATTTAAAATCTAATAAGTTTTTGTAACTTACCAGATTCAAGCCCCAGGGAGAAGAACAGAATCGACAGAGACAGCCTGTCGCTCTCACCACAGTCACTACCGGTGTCACAGCCACCACCATATGGTCCCATGCCAGGAATGATATCCCCCTCACAATTCCAGGGTCATATGCCAAATCACATGGGTCCCCTAATGCCATATCAAGCCCCATATGGCCATGGGCAGCCTGCGCTTAACCACATGGAGACGGGCGATATGACAATGGATCACCAAATGCAAAATCTTGAGGAATGTATGATGTCACAGCAACAGTATCATAGCTCTCCTGAAATGAACACAATTGTAGTAACGACTCAAAATGGACAAAATCATCTGGAACTTATGCATGACATGATTAATTCTTTTTGATAGTAAACAACGATTTAAATTTATAACTTGCCAGTTCAGTCCAGTCAGGGTTTCAGTTAAAATACCAATTGCAAGTAACTCTTAAATTAGTGCCAGAAATCAGTATGAACTTTAAAAGTTCTTAAAAGGTGTCAAAAGCTTTCTATTTTTTTTTCAACAATTCCCAATAGTTTCTCAAAGATTTTTTTCAAAATATTTTGGATTTTCTGAAAGTTTTCAAAAATCATCAAAAACTGAATTTCTGAAAATTAATGTTTTTTGAACTTTAATTGGTAACCTTCCTTAAGTCACTCATTCTCCTGCACAGCAGAATCATCCATCCAGAATAGGAGGGAGGCCAAAATTTTGTCCAGATCAATGGTTTGTGAAGATTTTGAACACTTCCAAAGAATTCTGAAAGACATTCTGACTACTTCACCAAAACATTTTACTATTCCTAAGATATAATTTAAAGTTTCAATGCTCAAATATAAAAATCCCATCTCAGTAATCATAATTATTATTAATAAAGCTAGGCTGGCTCACTCAGACTATAAGCCAGCAGTTACTTTAATTAAAAATATAATTATACCAATTAAAATATTCAACCTAGTTTGAGAATGTATAATGAAACATTTCATGATATAACAAGGGATTAGTTCAGAGAAAACTCTCCTTTCTAATCAACCTATGGACCTATGAAGTAAAATTCAAAAATATCTTTGAACCCAACCCTGGCAAAAGCTGGACGGGAAAGTGCCCCTTGCAAAATTATTTGCCATATCAGTACAATAGACTGGTAATTTGCATCAAGCTGACTAGAGACCTGTTCCTGCTTACATCTTTGTATAAGAGTTTACTTACAAGTACCATATTTATGAGATGCTTGTCTTCACATTAATTACAAATTTTGTTATACTCTGGATATGGCATCTTAGTTTAAAAGATATTAATATTTACTGAAAGTGTAACTTAAAGCTTGTTGTAAATTGTAAACTGTTGTCACATCTTCCAAGTATCATATTAGATAATTAAGCAAAATCCCATTTATAGGCCGATATGTATAGGTCCAAAATTGAGTTAAATCTAAAATTTCAAAAAATGTCATTACCCAGATCACTGTCAAGGGCTTGCACTATCAGCCTGCCAGCTGTCAAAACCCCAAGTCAAAACACAGGTCACATTGTGGAACTGGCAGGTCAAAAAATATTTGGACTGTCTATAAAAAAAAATTAAGATCATGGCAGTTCAATTTTTTTCTATTTTTGAGCCCTGCTGTCAACGCCAACAAAACAAGACTAATTGGTAATCTGTTTGGTAGTTTATTGGACATCATTATCAAGTTAGAGAACAAACATTGAAGCTCACTGGAAGTACTTGAACAAATTTTCTTTTGAAGTTTAACTTCTCTTCTGCTGAGTGTTCAAGTACCTAGTAGTACCTTTTTACAGCGTAAAAGACTATGCACTACATAAATGGGAGTGTTGTTAACTAGTCGCTTTTGTTAGAGTTACAAAAACTTTGCTTCAGTTTAATAGCATATTCATACCATATGCCCACTAAAGACCAACAGAATTTACAAATTTGTATAATGTGAAGAAATGCAATTTTATTGTTAGTATCTTGGATACCTTTGTACAGTTA